>CM077091.1:45528354-45777380 GCA_039513925.1 Platanthera zijinensis
CGGATCTCAGGTCCATCTTGGAAAACACGGACGCACCTTGCAACTGATCGAACAGTTCGTCGATTCTAGAGGGGATAAGTATTGCATACAGTCAGCTTATTCAGCTCCCTGTAGTCGATGCACAGTCGCAAAGTCCCATCTTTCTTATTGACGAAAAGTACCGGGGCTCCCCAGGGCGAGGAACTAGGGCGGACGAATCCAGCATCTATTAGTTCCTGTAGCTGGATCTTTAGTTCAGTCAGCTCCCTTGGGGCCATCTGGTAGGGGGCTCGTGATACTGGTCGTGCTCCGGACATGAGCTCGATCTGAAAGTCGACCTCTCACTGGGGTGGCAATCCCGGGAGGGACTCAGGAAAAATATCCGGAAAGTCGCGGACTACTGGGACCTTGGAGAGCACCTGAGATTTGTCTTCCATATCGAAGTAGATAAGATATCTTCGTCCTTCTGTCGGATGGATTTCACCATCTGCGTAGAAGTCAAGATAATACGCGATACAGAGGGCACACCTATCAACGTGACGGTCTGTTTGGGTTCTGTAGCCGGACTTGTCGCGTGGAACAGTTTATCTGGGCTTGGTGCTTGGCCAACCGGTCCATTCCCAAAATTATGTCGAATCTAGTTATTGCTAGGATGGTTGCGTAGATTTAAAATTCTACTTCACCTAGCATAGCTTGGAATGAGCACTTTTCGGTAGAAGTCATATCCGACCCGTCCGGTAAACGGTTTCATATAGACAGTCTAGTCGAACGAACAACATTTCCTTTTATTTGAGAAGAATTTTTGTGTGGGAAAAGGAGTTTTGGCAGGTCGAAAAGGGTTTTTAGGAAGTCCTTCTACAACAAGATTATGATATGAAAAATATATATATTATATATATATATATATAACTATCTTATTGGTATATAAGTACACATAAGTAATATACAATATCAGTAGTCAGATCTCTCTATCGCTTAAAATATACCTAGATGACTACGTCAGGCTGGTCCGTACTGCAAGTCAAGTGCATAGGCCTAGGGGCCTGCTCGGCCCTGCTCTCCTCTCAGCCGCGCTCTCTCCCCTGCCCTCTGGTGCCGGCTATCCACCCTGAACAGCTCCCAATCCGGGTCTCCCCGTCGCCTGAGGGCAAAAGGCCCTCATATGTCCTGGCTGATGACATAAGAAGAAGTTCCCTGCGAAGGGAACATCTCGTCGGGCCACTAGTGGGGGCTGCTGTGCTGGAGCTGGTCTGACGTCTGGCTGTGCAGCTTGGGGTGCTGGGAGTGCCTGTAGGCGCCTATAAGGCTGCCTGCGGTGTCGCTGTCTGCGCTCTCTATCTTGTCTGTGGGCAGCGACTCCTCTGTATCGCCTCTGGTCTCGAGGGAGCTCTTCCTGACCTTTGCTCCACCGAGCCACTGTCTGCTGGTCCAACTCTAAGGCTGTCGCATGGGTGGCTATGGTGTGGAAGGTGGCCTGAGAGAGCATAATCAGGGCCTGCCTCAAGTCGTCTCGTAGTCCTCGGTAGAACCGAGAAGCTCTATCCCTATCGGAGGCAGCCAGGTTCCGGTGAACCGTGCCAGGTGTATGAACTCTCTCATAGTCTGCCACAGTACGATTGCCCTATCGGATGAGTAGGAACCTCTCTTGCAGTGCGGCTCAGAGATCTGTGATAAAGAACTCTAGAAAGAGATATGGATTGAAAAATCTCCCTAAAGATCGTGCTCATTGGCCGATAAGTAAGGTATATCCTAGCTCTCCACCAATCCCTCGCATATCCATCCAAGGAGGGTCACCACCAAAGAATGCTACAGCTGGGCACATCATCCCTACTAACAGCTCCTCCACTCGCTCCACCCACTCCTCTACCTGAATGGCCGTTTCTGTACCCCTGAAAAAGGAATCATCAAAATCAGCAGAATCAGGGGTGGGTCATCTGGTGGCAAGGGCATCAGAAAGCCGCTAGTATAGCCTCAGTGTCTGCCCATATCTATCTTGGCAAACTGTACGACACGGGAGCGACCGGGTCTGGTGGTGGGGTAGCTGGAACATATCCTCTGGACGAGGATCCCCCATTACTGTACTCCGGTATCTGGAGAAGTAACAGGAAAGAGTGTCAGTATTTTGGAAAAGTAGTGGCAATTTGCCAAAATGACAGACAAAGCGAAAAACAATGGTGTATGGGCATACTATCGTACAGTCTAGAATCCCTAAGTCTCTACACTAGGGTCCACCACACTTCCACTGCAATTTCGTACCGAACCGAAAATGAAGGGACGAAGGGATATTATTGGCCTAAGATGCCCACCCAGTGCTCATAGGGGAAACTATCCACCCTGTCCAAGCACTAGATGACCGCCTTGGTTGGCACGAATTATAACATTCACAACCGATCAGAATATAGCGGAAGCATTAACAGGAAACCATTGCAGATTTATATATCATATATCAAAATTATAGCGGCTCTAGGGCCGAAGCCTAAGTACTTATATAAGCCCGTGGGCAATACATGTGCTACATATAATCCTCATATACTCTCTCTCTACGCTGCTCGGCGGAGCTCACGTCTCTAAACTCTGGGGACGGCGGGGGTGCATCTGCTCGAGTAGACCTAGCTGCTGGCGTAATCTCCTGCAGCAGCGAGTCACTACGGTGCTCCACCTCCTGTAAATGGTTAATCAAATAACCGTTAGTCACAGAGCTAAGTGTAAACAAATCTCCTCCCCGTATCCACATCCTGGGGACGAGCACGCACCCACCCAATAGAAGTAAATAGCTGAAGCACGAGAGGGTTAACACAATGTTCCATATATGAACAGCTAGGAACAAATATAAAAGAGTGCAGTATAACCGGAAAAAGCAGCAATAGTATAAAATGGTTATAAAAATGCTCTACTAGCTCATCAACACAATATGTTTTCATATCCTGAATTCTATCGCAGGCATTCACAGCCGCGCACATACCATAGGCATTCACAGCCGCGCACATACCACATGCATTCACAGTCGTGCACACAAACCCTATGTCGACATAGCTTGGACCACTTCTGTTCCATCAGGGTAGCAAGCCCCGCGGGCCTCACCGATATGGCCGTCGGTGACAGTGGTCAGTCCTGCCACTTCTGGGGGTGATCGTACCGCACAACCCCAGGCCCTAACGTACAACCTGGTGTACTCTTGGATGTGAGCGAAATCCAGCGAATTATTTTGGCCGACCAACGGAGGAAAACCCGTCGGGGAATAAAACGGCCGGTCACCCGTGGTACTCATCTCCTTGTCGCCTTGAGTCGTCGACCTTCCCTGTAATGCCCCCAATTTTTTCTGCGATTATTTAATTCTCATTTGGCGTTACGTCGACACGTTTTCTTGGCTTGTGCCATCTGTGGAGTGTGGTATTATCTCCTTAGAACTGAGTGGCCTATTTTGTAGCCTATTGGCAAGATCTCCCTAGCAAGCCGAGTCGTTTTGGGTGACCCGATGTGGCCTCTCAGGGGATGCTTGTGTTTTGGCTTCGGGTGGGCATAACTCGAGTTCTGTTCGTCGAAAGTTAATTTCGACTTCGCCGTTGCGTTTGTAGCATGGGTATTTAGCTATGGTGCGAGTTTCGTCGAATTCCGAGGTAGTTTGGTTTTCGCGCCGTTTTGGGTGTGCCAATAATAAAAGCAAATGTGTATATTTTAAAGCTATTTAAGTGATCATTTTCGGCCAAAAAATTTTGAGAGTGAACCGGCGGCTTAGGAGGCGGTTAAGATTAGGCGTGATTAGAGTTATTTAAAAGCCTTAATCGGTAGATGGCAGGCCCACTCTTCTTCTTCTTCTTCCCGAGACCGAACTCGCCTCTCCTGTACGCGGAAAAGCTGCGGAGAAACCGCCGACCTGGTACCCTTCAGACGTCGATTTTTGGAGTGTTTGTGGACGGAATTCGATTCCGAAGGCGGATTTGGATTGCTCTCTCTTAGACCTACGTTTCTACGGTAAGAGATTTGATTTTCGTGGAGTTTTAGGAGGCCCGAAATTCTGGTTTTGGCCCTTTTCCGCCATTAAAGTTCGGGATTTTTGCTGTTAGGGTGTTGCTGCTGCTGGTGCCGTGTGAAGATAAGGGAAAGACGACCAGGCTTCATCGGAAATCGAGGCAAGTGGTCCTTGCACTTGCAGTTTTGATTTTTCCCCCTCTTAACTACCCGGTTAGCCCTAGGATAGAAGCCAAGCTTTTGTCTTTTTGCTTGCTAAAACTTTGTGCTTCAGTTTCCCTTTATGAGCCCCCCTCTTTGCGCTGTTTTTGCTCAACCCGCTGGTTGTTTTCACCATTTAGACTCCAGATTTTTTAGTTCTGGTTTGGTGCTTTTGCGGGTGGAGCCGAGAGAGAAAGAGGGAGGTTTCTGCGGTAGTGCTCTTGTAAGAACCAGTCTTGGTAGGCTCTCGGGATTTGGTGTTGAGTGTGGTGCACACACTCAAAACCAAAAGCCGTCCGGGATTTGGCGTTGAGTGTGGTGCACACACTCAAAGCCATAATTTGGTCTGTTCTTTTGCGGCTAAGTAGTGAGGCGATTGAGTTAGATATTCGTCTAAGTCGAAATCGACGGGAATCACTAAGTGATTCTCGCCGACTTCGACGATTATCGTTAGTGATTCCCGTCGATTTGGCGAGAATCAATCGTGATTCCCGCCGATTCGGCGAGAATCAATCGGCATTCCCGCCGAATCGGAAAGTTTCGGTCGGCATTCCCGCCGATTCGGTGAGAATCAGTCGGCATTCCCGCCGATTCGGCGAGAATCGGTCGGCATTCCCCCCCGATTCGGCAAGAATCGGTCGGCATTCCCGCCGAATCGGCGAGAATCGGTCGGCATTCCCGCCGATTCGGCGAGAATCGGTCGGCATTTCCCGCCAACCTCTTTCGGATGGCGTTGGTTTAGGGTTTTCCTGCGGTTAAGTGCTAAGGCGTTGAGTGAGTAGACCTCACTCAACGCCGTAGCTGTTTTGGGGTTGAGTGAGGTTAGCTCACTCAACGCTACTGCCGGTTTTGCTGAAGGCATTGAGGGAGTGGACCTCACTCAACGCCATAGATGTTTTGGCGTTGAGTGAGGTTAGCTCACTCAACGCCAGAGTTTTCTTGCGGGAGGCGTTGAGTGAGTGAACCTCACTCAACGCCATGGATGTTTTGACGTTGAATGAAGTTATCTCACTCAACGCTATAGCTGTTCTTGCGGAGGGCGTTGAGGGAGTGAACCTCACTTAACGCCATGGTTGATTCTGTCGCTGAGTGAGGCTGACTCACTCAATGCCAAGGTCTGGTTAGGCATTGAGTGAGTGGGTCTCACTAAACGCCATGTCGTGTTCAGTCATCTAACCGCTTTTCCCTTACCTTGATTTTCGCCTCGAGAGAATTCCTGGATTTTTTTTTGATGTTCCTTGTCGGCTATATTTTCTTTCTCAAAGGCCGAATCGTGGGTCGTGGTTTGTAGTGGTGGTTTGAAGCTCTTATGGGAGGGTGGTGTTGTGTAATTTAGCCGTGGCCACCCTTTTCTTTTATCTTGCTCAGGGTACGGGCTGGGCAAGGGGGTGGGAGGTCCCTAGTGCTTTCACATGTAGACCCCTGAGCTTGGTTTCAAGGAAATAGTGGTTGGGGGACTTAGTTTGCCTCCAACCCGGATCCGCGATGTTTTTGCTACTACCATATCTCACAGCTTAGGGTGTTAGACGTTTCTTCCTTGGTAGATTATAGCATTTGGGCTCATGGTAGCCTTGTTGACTCTGCAGCTTTTGGTCAGAGCTACTGTTGTGTCCTCGCACTAAGTGCTCTTCCTTTTTGCCTTGCCTTGGGCAGTTGTGACTGTTACTGCTTTGTTTTCCTCTTTTATGTATCTTCTGATTGACACTTTCAAGCAGTTTTCTAGTTTTGTTTGCGGAGGTATTCTTTCTTCTTTGAATGCCTCAGGTTCTGGATAGTAGCCACTCTGTCGGCTAGTGGTGTTGTGCAGTTGCTGGTGGTCTCTGGTGCTATAGAGATCAATTCCTTTTTTGCTAGGTAGTTTTGATGTGTTTTTTTCTTACAGGCATACATACTTGCCAGTGGGTTGTGTCAGTTTGTTTGCGCCCACTGTTAGTTTTTACCTTGATACTAGATATGTTACTTGTTGCTGCTACCTTTATTGGAGATAGTCTACTTGCACTTGGGATGATTTATGCTAGGTTGCTAGTTACTTTTAAACTTTAAAACACTATTATAAGTATTACTCATAATCAGCATGTTTTATAAAACTTTTTACTATTTTTCAAACAACGTAAAAAGATCATTTTTCTATATATATAGTATAAATCAAAAGTTGGGTCCTGCATAGTATAAGTTGACCTCTGGGGACACTTATGCACTCTTTTAGGAGGTCAAACCTGAATAAAGTATTTTTCCGTAGCGTATAAGTATAGTTTTTAAATTGTGGACTAGGTGATCCACTGAGCCGAGGGATACGGCCTTTAAAAATATAACTGGTTTTCTAATCATTTAACTTATGAATTTTCATAAAGTTTAGTTGATAGTGGTTTGCCTGAGCATCGGCAGTTATCCCCTGCTCGACGTGACATCATGACGCGTGTTTTCTCCTACTCTGATAATTCGTTTTTCTCGGAGAAAATGCGGGTTGTGACAGTTGGTATCAGAGGGAGGTTGCTTGACAGGCTAGTCGGGCAACCTTCCCTTTTAATTGCATTAGTAGTTCAGCATCATGTCATTCACACACCGATATGTCATCAGCACGTCTTGGCAAAAGCACAAACACTACACTCATAGCATAACATGAAGTATACAGGGAATATTATGTAGTATGGGATGCATAATATGTGTTCGTATATGGATCCACCATAGGGGCAACATGTGAGGGTTATGTAGTATGGGATGCATAACCTCACCACATGGTTGCGACTAGCTCGTTTTCTTTTCGTTGCATGAGGATGTTATGTAGTATGGGATGCATAACATTTTCATGTGTACGCCGCTCATAACATGCATTAGGGCCTTTCTAGAATGCATAGCATAAACATGCATAGCGTAACATTGCATAAGCACAACGTGCCAAGCTAAAGACTGACAGGATGACATATGTACACACATAATTTTTGAGTCAAAAATGATATAAAGTCATGCATTCCCGATCTAGGCACAAGAGTTAGTATGGTGGTGGTTAACCATCCTAGGTTAAGGCATAACATCAATTCTTATAAAAATAAACTCCCAGAGCAAGCTTAACAGCTTTAAGTTCATATTTATGTATGTATTGTCTGTACTTGTAGTTAGTTGCAGCTGTCGTACTAGGATCTGTCTAATGTTGCTATGATTTTAGGATGGCGAGATGCCCTTTAACTAGATCGACCCCCCTATTTGAGGGTGAGTCATGAAAGTTATCTAGTGTCAACTATCTTCACCTATGGGGGGGGAATAGGTGATCTGCAGTCTTTTGCGGAATTAAAAATTAACCTGCACAAGAAAACAAAAACAACCACAACACAGAAACACACAAGAAGTTATAGTGGTTCCCCGATTTGGGTACGTCCACTCTCCCCCTTCGACCTATCTCCTACCAAGGGACGACTCGGTCACTTCACCAAATAGATTGAAATCCAATCCTAACACTATGGAAGAAACCCTTCCACCCGAAGGAGTCACCACTCCTTTACCACGGGTTGCACCCAACCCTACAATAAGGAATCAAAGTTCCTTTACAACAAAGTTAAAATAGAATGTATAAGAATACAAACTACGTTTGGAGAACCCGATGTCCCTCTTCGTTCAATGAAGCTTTCTTGATGAAGACGAAGAGTCCACGATCAGAGTACTCTCTTGGAGAGGATCTTCCCGAGATCGGCGACGGCAAAGGATTGCGGCGGCGATACTTTGTAGATCCAAACTTCTTGACGAAGCTAGCAAAGTCTACCAACGATCTTACTTGGATCGATCATCTCAATCGATTCGGAGGGAAGAAATATTTCCGCTCAACAAATCAAGAGACAAAGGATCTTAAGATAGAAACGTGAGACACTAAGCTTAGCCTCGGTCCTGTCGCCGGACGATAAAAGATGACCTCTAAGATCAGCGGCGGAGACTAACTTGCGAGCGGCGACGGCTTGCGAGCGGCGACGGCGACGGGAGGATGTCCGCGATCGGCTAGGTCACGCTCGGTGGCCGTGTTCCTTTCTCGTTTTCTTCGCTACCTGGTTAGTTCAAATTCGTGGGTATTTATACTGTAGATCAACCCTAAAAGACCGTTGTGGGCCCTACAAGGAGAAATGCCAAGCCCGGTCTAATCAGCGCCAAACATCATGGTTCAGTCCAGCGAGCAGAGAAAATTCGCCTAAGGCAAATTCGGCGGGAATCATTGGTGATTTCCGTCGAAGTCGGCGGGAATCACTCATGATTCCCGTCGAATTTTCCTTGGAAGAATTCAAGTTGAAATCCATTACATCCGGAGAGAATCGGCGAGAATCAAAAACCATTCTCGCCGAATCGGCAAGAATGCAGAGTCATTCTCGACGAATCGGCGAGAATGCAGAGTCATTCTCGACGATTCAGTGAGAATCACTTATAGATTCGTGACGATTCTGACTTAGCAGAATTCTTGAAGGCGTTGAGTCAGCCGGATGCAGTCAGCGGGAATCGACGAGTGATTCTCAACGATTCGGCGAGAATCACTAGTGATTCCCGTCAAATCGGCGAGAATCACTTAGTGATTCCCGTCGAATTTAACTTAGACGAATCTTCATCTTTCTTCCCATGAGTTTGTATTTGACCCATCCTTGCTCCTCTTCAGCTCTCGATCAATGTCAACCCTGTACTTGAAAATAAGTACACTCTAATAGAGAGAGTAAACGTGAAACAACAAACTGATCTGCTCAATGAGGGATTACGTTGAGCAGACCCGTGTATATTGACCCACTGCACCCTAACATTAGTGTGTACTTAGCGTGGAATAACTACAAGCACAACTTGAATACATATCATCAAATACAATGTGAATTCATCTTAGCTTGACAGGAGGCTTCTTCAAATCCAGGTAATTATGGATACAATACCCAACAATCTCCCCCTATTTTAAGAAGCCAAAATCCTACTAGCTAAGATGAATTTCACCAACCAGAGTAATATACATAATAAATTAAGAGAGACAAGACGCAGAATGTTAAAAGCATACAGAACAATACTTGAGTCAACATGAGATCATATATATATATATATATCCAAAAGAATTGTTCATATAAAAGTATGAAGAGATAAACAAGCATGAAGGAAATGACAAGCCAAAATCCTAAGCCTATTTCTCCTTAGCTAGATCATCCTTCAGTTGTTGAGCCAAGCACTTCTTGCTTTGTCTCTCAAAATATTCCTTGGGCTTCGGATAGTATCTGGGTGGAGGAGCTTTATGTAGCACAGTGTTGGACCTGAAGAATATGCTTCTTTTCGCCTCATACACCTTGTGCATCTCCCACTCATACTGATTATATACTTCATTTCGATCCAGTTCTCCCTACTGTTGTAATGTGAAAGTGTCCAATATGATGCTCCTTGATGTAGGGATCCATTGTTCATTTCGCACTTCACTCTCTATCAATCTTACTTTCTTCTCAGTTGGAGTCTCTTTGGACGTCCCTTCTTGGAGTTTTCTTTTTTCCTTTCGCTATGGCTTCCTGGTCAAACATGGCCCTGAGAGTAGCCTTGCCAGCGGCCCTGGCAGCCTTCCTGACCTCAGATTCACTCAGGGGAGCCTCCTCAGCACTTGGAACATTATCAACAACAGTAGTAACCTCATCAGGAGAAGGAACCAGAATTGGAATTTGTATACCGGAAGCTTGCTGAACTAGCAAGTGACAGCTATCAAAAACATACTTATTTGATTGTTTGAAGTTGTCGACCATAATCTATTCTAGCCCTGCCATCTTAGCTGTAGATTCATTCTCCCCCTTTTTAGCTTCGAGGGCAATGGAGTTTGCATGAGAATGCAGTGACTCATCTATATGCTGTGCAGTCTTAGTGAACTCAGTTAGAAGGGAAGTCTGATTTACGTTGAGAGTCACCATGTTGGCATCGAATAGCTTGATGTTGTCATCCACAACATGTGCATTTTGGTTCACCACCGCTAGATCAGCTGTGTTCTTCTGGAGTCCTTGCATTAGAAGACTTACTGCAGTGCCGGCCTCTGCATACTTGACATCAAACTTCTGTTCCATCAGATCAAGTTTATGATTTATTTCCACAACATTCTTAAGCATTAGCTCCTCGGAATGTTTAATTCATTTTAGCACTTTGTTGTGTGATTGTTCAAAAGAAGTTTTCAGTTCATCCACTATACCTTGAATGATATTCACCATGTGATTTGCCAGGTTAGGTCTTAGTGGATAACCCTGAGGCATGCCTTGGTCGTGCTCTTCTGCAGAGTCACTGGGAGAGCTTGATAAGTTCACAGTCTCCAATGGGGGGATAGGGGCAGCCTCTGTAGTTTTCTCATGAATGCTTATCATCCTCTACTGAGAGGACTCCCCCTCCATTGCTACACCAGATGTCTCAGGAACTTCCAAAGGAGCCTGTTCGTCAGAGGGGACTTCAACATCACCCCATAGCTCCACCATCTCCACCATCTCCCTCATGGTCGTTTCATTTTCAACTACTTTATCATTCATCTCATCAGCAACCTCATCTTCCATATCATCATCGTCAACCGCAACATTGTCCATGTCCTCCTCATCTTCCTCCTCTTCAACCTGATCAGTGGCGAGGGTATCAACAACATCTTTTGCAATCAGAGAGATGTCAGTAACTACCCCAGCATGATCCGGAACTGAGATATCTGTCCTGAGTGTATCCGTAGAAGCTGGTAGCGACTCCCCCTCAGTTCCTGCATGCAGCAAGTCAGGAACGTCACTGGGATCATCCAAGGGATTTCTGTCATCTGGATCTCTATTACCTTCATCCTCATGGGCTTCAGCCAAGGGTTCATCATGGGCTTCAGCCACACCTGTTTGACCAATCCTTCTTTCCCATCTATCAAATACACTGGAATCCATTTTCTTCAAGTAATGGAGAGGAACTCCCTTACTCATGTCAAACATATCTCCATCAAGCTGATTTAGGTACAGGCTGATGATCCTTCCAAAATTGGGGGTTCGTAGAGTATCTTTAATTTTCTCAAACAACATGGCCCCCAAGTTGTATCTTTTTCTACATACTATGGCCACCAAGATTTTGAACATATCACCAAAGATATGATCATGGGAGCCTGGTTTGCAGATCAGGACTTTCAAAATGATATCAGATAGGAGCTTCCCTTCCTCATTCATTTCCTTGCGCTTGATACACTTAGTCCCTCGAGCAAGTCCATAGAACAGGAGAGTCCTGGCACAATCATCTTCCTCCAGGTAGTCTTCTTGTTCAAAACTGGTAAGCTGCAACTGTCGTGACAATTTTCCAGCAGACATCTTGATCCGTAGGCCAGCAATCTTGCTCTTGATCACCGTATCCTCATGTCGTAGCTTTGCCGTTGCAAAGAATTCAAGCACTTCTTTATCCAGGATCTTGCATGGATGCTCCAGGATGAAGGAAAGTCCGGCTTTTTCAAGCATCGGGATAATGTTTCTGAACTCATCAGAGGTATGTGAGAAGCCCGTCCTAACCAGTTCACTCCCGGTGAGGAGCCCAACTGTGGTTCTAGGAGCCATTGCAAACCTAAACAATTAACGTCCAAGGGACTAAACCCTATCAGAAATTCTAGTTTTAGGAGCTACACTAGACAAGATACTTCAGGGATGAATGGACGTTACCCTAGCGCAGAGCAGAGAGAGTGGCTTGCGGCTGGACGTTGGCGACTGGAATGAGTGTCGTCGGGAGAGGGAAAACTGACAGGGAGACGACAGAAGCACTGCACGATCCTTGAGTCCAGAGGATGTCGTCGACGGGAGCACGGAGGGGTGACGGAGAACACGGGCGATTGAAGCACGGGAGGAGCTTCCGCACGATCGACGGGAATCGGCGAGGTATCCGGGAAGTCGACGGGATTTCAGCGATTTTGGAATGTTAAGAGTCATATAGTGGTTACGCTATTTATTTCTTCCAAACCGTGGGAAGTCGACAGGATTTCAGCAAATTCTATAAAGGGCATGTTAATTTTGAACCTTTCGAACTCTGAGTTGTCTATTTCAATGTCGAACCTTTGCCCCTTTTTATTTCTTGGTAATACTACCTAGATCGAGTTGAAGGGATATTAACCCTAGAAATAATTACTGAGTAATTCTAGGTGATTCAAAAGTGTAGAATTTTCGTTATAGCCACTGATACACACTCCTTGAATTTCAAATGGACTGATTGACACCCATTGAAATACATTATCAATTATATATGTAACTAAAAGGAATTCTTCAAATTTTAACTAAGGATCATTTAACTGTTGCGTCCTTTCATCAGGTGTGTGAACATATATGTGTATATATATATATATAACCATTTACTTTTAGAATAAGAATCGATAGATTCGTGTGGATATATATATATATATATATAAGCATCTATATAATACGACTCAAGTATTGAAATTGAATGCGTGTACCTGGGATCACTAAATTGATCATTCAGATCTTCTATTTGAGGTACACCATGTGTCCAATTGGAGTAGGCCATTGTAGTTAGCACTATCTCTTATCCCGTATACTTGTTCCATGTCATTCTTGGAACATCTCATGTCTAGTTCCCATCATATTTACGGGAACCTAGACTATCCTGCGAAAAAGAATTACCATACCTTAGGAACCCAATATGTATTGGGTCCTAGGTTCTTGTCAGCATAAAATATCGAATGCCTTCCTACAGGATTCCTGTCAGGAAGGCTAACTTTGTTAAAAGGAAGTGGACATACCCTTGCCCTTGGCACAGAGGGATTGTGCCAACAATCTATGGCAAAGTGACCCACTTTGCCACAACACCAACAATCACGAATGTTGTATCTCCATTTTTGACATGATCTACTGACTGAGGTAGTCATGATCTTTGGTATGACCGGGAAAGAGCAGGTTCTGCTCACAGATTTGCCCTTTCCACCGAGACACGAGGGAGGGTAGATAGAAAACATATGGTGAGTGTCACGAGGCCTGGGAGGTGGTGCCTTCTTTTCAGTCAGCACACATCCGGGGGCCCCATGGTTACTTGCTACATGTTTCCCAACCTCTTTTTCCTGTGTCATAGGGTGGTAAGAGATGCAGTGAGAGCTGGTTCCTGCAATTTCATGACGAGTTGGGGCTGAGGCCGAGAATACAAAGGGTTCATGATGAGCCTTGGGTATTATCTCATGGGTAGCTATAACAGCTCTTGTACTGTGGGTATCTCCACATGAGGGCTGATTACTCTTACAGTGACCATAGTTGTTCTTATAGTCATACCTGAAAGCATAATGTGTGCCCTTCCTACTCGGTGTGGGGGTCTGAAAACAGTTTCCCCATTTCTCCACGATTTTATAATTCGTGAGATCCACCCATTTTCTCCCTTTCTCTTGATAGCATCTACCTTGGAAAAGTTAGATACTATTCTCTTCTCGGTTTCTAGAGAAAACTCTAGATCTGAGATTTTTGAGTCCTTCACCTTGATGGATTCCAATTGGAGATCCATCATGGTCCTCAACTGAGCAATCTCCTTAGCTTGTTCCTCAACAAGTAAGTTGCTCTTCTGAAAGGCACTCTCAAGGGAATCAAGATTTTCAATCCTTTGATTGACGCTATCCATCTCCCTTGCATCACAAGATGGACAACCCTCTGAACTATTCCTGTCTTCAGGAAATTCAAGGGGAGAGGAACATAGTGAAGAAGTTACCTGATCCTAACTTTGATGTTCAGGGTTAGCGTTAGAATCAGCCGAGACTGGTGTGTCAGCTTCATCAGAACTGCTTTTCTCAATCTCTTCTTCCGTCTCAGATAAAGACACAGGAGCCCTGATACTGAGAGATTGGTCTTGACCTTCATCTTTAGAATTGAGGATTCCCACGTATGCTTCATCCTCCTGCTGACATCCAGTCCCTGCTGTCTCCGATCCCACCATGAGATCTGAGATAGTTTGCCACATAGACTTTGCAGTCCTGCACTTGTCCAATCTTGAACGAGATGATCTAGACCAAACGTCAGTGATAATCTGACGAATCAGCTTGTCCAGGTTGAAAAGTGAGTGCTCAGTCTCAGACATCTCTTCGGGACTCTTGGGGATTTAGAGATCTTTTCCAGATACGGAAGCCTTCATGGGAATGAAGGGACCCTCTTCCATAATGAATGATGCGCGCGGGTCAATGGCCTCAAGATGAAACATAACTCTCATCCTCCAGATGGGGTAATACTCTGTTGTGCAGGCAGGGAGTCTCAGAGGAGAGACATCAGAATATAGCTCCATGCTTGAGTCTGGTTTTCTTCTTGACACTAGAGGCAGGAACTTACTCAAGGTGTTAACCTTATTGACGAGTAACCTCCCTCTAATACCACATGAAAGTTATCTAGTGTCAACTATCTTCACCTATGGGGGGGGGAATAGGTGATCTGCAGTCTTTTGCGGAATTAAAAATTAACCTGCACAAGAAAACAAAAACAACCACAACACAGAAACACACAAGCAGTTATAGTGGTTCCCCGATTTGGGTACGTCCACTCTCCCCCTTCGACCTATCTCCCACCAAGGGACGACTCGGTCACTTCACCAAACGGATTGAAATCCAATCCTCACACTATGGAAGAAACCCTTCCACCCGAAGGAGTCACCACTCCTCTACCATGGGTTGCACCCAACCCTACAACGAGGAATCAAAGTTCCTTTACAACAAAGTTAAAATAGAATGTACAAGAAATACAAACTACGTTTGGAGAACCCGATGTCCCTCTTCATTCAATGAAGCTTTCTTGATGAAGACGAAGAGTCCACGATCGGAGCACTCTCTTGGAGAGGATCTTCCCGAGATCGGCGGTGAAAAAGGATTGCGGCGGCGATGCTTTGTATATCCAAACTTCTTGACGAAGCTAGCAAGGTCTACCAACGATCTTACTTTGATCGATCGTCTCAATCGATTCGGAGGGGAGAAATATTCCCGCTCAACAAATCAAGAGACAAAGGATCTCAAGATAGAAACGTGAGACGCTAAGCTTAGCCTCGGTCCTGTCGCCGGATGATCAAAGATGACCTCTAAGATCAGCGACGATGACTAACTTGCGAGCGGCGATGGCTTGCGAGCGGCGACAGCGACGGGAGGAAGTCCGCAATCGGCTAGGTCACGCTCGGCGGCCGTGTTCCTTTCTCGTTTTCATAGCTGCCTGGTTAGTTCAAATTCGTGGGTATTTATACTGTAGATCAACCCTAAAAGACCGTTGTGGGACCTACAAGGAGAAACCCCAAGCCCGGTCTAATCAGCGCCCAGCATCATGGTTCAGTCCAGCGAGCAGAGAAAATTCACCTAAGGCAAATTCGGCGGGAATCATTGGTGATTCCCGTCGAAGTCGGCAGGAATCACTCATGATTCCCGTCGAATTTTCCTTGGAAGAATTCCAGTTGAAATCCATGACATCCAGAGGGAATCGGCGAGAATCAAAAACCATTCTCGCCGAATCGGCGAGAATGCAGAGTCATTCTCGATGATTCGGAGAGAATCACTTATAGATTCTCGACGATTCTGACTTAGCAGAATTCTTGAAGGCGTTGAGTCAGCCGGATGCATTCGGCGGGAATCAGCGAGTGATTCTCGACGATTCGACGAGAATCACTAGTGATTACCGTCGAATCGGCGAGAATCACTTAGTGATTCCCGTTGAATTTAACTAAGACGAATGTTCGTCTTTCTTCCCATGAGTTGGTATTTGACCCATCCTTGCTCCTCTTCAGATCTCGATCAATCTCAACCCTGTACTTGAAAATATGTACACTCCAATAGAGAGAGTACACGTGAGCCAACACACTGATCTGCTCAACGAGGGATTATGTTGCGCAGACCCGTGTATATTGACCCACTGCACCCTGACATTGGTGTGTACTTAGCGTGGAATAACTGCAAGCACAACTTGAAGACATATCATCAAATACAATGTGAATTCATCTTAGCTTGACAGGAGGCTTCTTCAAATCCAGGTAATTGTGGATACAATACCCAACAAGTCATCTGGAGCGCAGAATGATGCGGTGATCGAGAGCTTGCGGCAAAGTAGCGATTTCTTGAGCGGGCAGTTGGTGGAGGTGTGAGCCCAAATCCAGTCTCTGTTGGCAGTTGTGGCAGGACAGACTCAGGGAGTGCAAGGCCCTTCAGGGGGGATTGCTGTTCCACCTCCTCCTGCACCCCTAAGACCTCCAGTGGTGGTTCCAGCGGAGATGGCATTCATCTCACAGTTTCAGAGACTTAGCCCTCCTACGTATAATGGGAAGGCAGATTTCATAGTCATAGACGATTGGATGATCTCCATGGAGGAGATGTTCTCGTACTCTGGTATTGCAGACGATCAGAGAGTGATGATAGCCGCCTATCAGCTCAAGGGTTTGGAAAAGAATTGGTGGCTTAAAGAAAAGGAGAGCTTGGTAGCTGGTTGCTCTTAGGAAGTATTCAAGGAAATGCTGTTGAGGAAGTTCTTGCCCTCGGTCGAGCGTGACCGTCTTATGAATGACTTCCTCTACCTGAAGCAAAGGAAACTCACTGTCGGTGAGTATGAGATTGAGTTCAGCAAGTTGAGCCGGTTTGCTCCTGGGTTGGTCAGTGTTGAGGCTGATCGAGTCAAGCGGTTTCTTGGTGGCTTGAGGAGCGAGGTGCAGCAGTTGACCAGTGCTTATGGATCGGAGACCTATGCATGGGTAGTGGAGGCTGCTCTGAAGGTGGAGGCTATCAAGACCGCAAGGAGCAGAGGCCAGCAAATGAGGAAGGACAAGAGGAAGTCCGTCGAGGATAAGAAACCCCAGGTAACCGATGCTGCTTCGAGAAAGAAGAGCAAGGTGGTGTGCAGCTTCTGTGGCCGGTCAGGCAACCCTGTTGAGAGGTGTTTCAGGAAGGCAGCAGCTCAGAAGAAGGAGCAGGTTCATGCGATTCTGGATGCTCCTAGGAGGGATATTTCCTATTCTGTTTGCAAGCGACCCGGGCATGATGCTGCCCAGTGCTAGTCCAAGGATAAATTCTGCTATCAGTGTGGGCAGAAGGGTCAAATCAAGTCTAGATGTCCTCAGGTCCAGCCTGCTCTTCATGCAGTTCCACTTCAGGCGCTACCTCCACCTCAACATGTGGACAAGGGTAAAGGAAAGCTGAACGTGATTTCTTCCGAGGAGGCCCAAGCTTCGACTCAGGTCATCTCAGGTTAGTTGTTTATTTTTCCAGCTTGAAAGTTTTATTTGCTTGAATGGTTAAAGTTGGGTTTTGGTAGATCCTTAGTTGTTTATACTCCTATAGGGAAATTTAAGGTGAAGAACCGCTGGGCGCGCGTTCTGTTCGACTCCGGCGCTACCCACTCATTTGTGGCTAGAGCCTTTGTGGAGCGACATCGGTTAACTCTAGATCGAGTTCGTGATACCTTCTGCGTCAAGTTCCCTTCTGGTGAATCATTGTTATCAGATTTGGGCATTCTAGATTGCCCTGTTTTGTTAGGGGATTTTCTTGCGAGGGCAGACTTGAAGATGATTGATTTGGAGGACTTCGATGTTATTCTGGGCATGGACTGGCTGTCTAAGTATGATGCGGTCATTCAGTGCAAAGGGAAGTGCTTGGACTTCATCAAGGTCAATGGTCAGCCGGGAAGCGTGTATGCTGATCCGTGCCAAGATTCTCCTGTCATTTCTGCGGTATGTGCTCAGAAGTTATTTCCTTCTTGTTGTTTTGCTTGTTTAGTCTCGGTGGTTGGGACCGCTGTTAGTATACCGCGCTTAGAAGAGGTTCCCATTATTCGCGGTTTCGCTGATGTGTTTCTTGATGACCTTCCTGGTCTTCTTCCCGATCAAGATGTCGAATTTGTGATTGATTTGGAATCGGGTATGCGTCCTATTGTAAAGGTGCCGTACCGGATGGCCCCTCGTGAGCTTGAGGAGTTGCGAGTCAAGTTAGATGAGTTGTTGGCAAAAGGGTTTATCAGGCAGAGTTCGTCGCCTTGGGGTGCTCTTGTTCTATTTGTGAAGAAGAAGGATGGGTCGATGCGGCTTTGCATCGACTACAGGGAGTTGAACAAAGTCACTATTAAGAACAGGTACCCTCTGCCGAGGATCGATGACTTGTTTGACCAGTTGCGCGGTAGCACGGTGTTCTCTAAGATCGATCTTCATTCTGGCTATCATCAGCTTAGGATACGTGAGGCAGATATTCCATGGACTGCGTTTAGATCGAGGAATGGACATTTTGAGTTCTTGGTGATGTCGTTTGGTTTGACCAACGCACCATCAGCTTTCTTGGATATGATGAACCGGTGTTCAAGGATTTTTTGGACAAGTTCGTTGTGGTTTTCATCGAAGACGTGCTGGTCTATTCTCGCAATGCTGAGGAGCATGAGCAGCATCTACACTTGGTTCTATCGGAGTTGAGGAATCACAAGTTATTCGCCAAGTTGAGCAAGTGCGAATTTTGGTTGCCTCAGGTCTCGTTTCTGGGCCATGTGGTGAATAAGGATGGGATCTCGGTTGACCCGTAAAAGATCGCAGCAGTGATGGATTGGAGTAGGTCGGGCATGCCCAAGGAGATCAGGAGCTTTCTAGGGTTGGCCGGCTACTACAGGAGGTTCGTGGAGGGTTTCTCTACCCTAGCTGCACCTTTGACCAGGTTGACTCAGAAGAACGCGGCCTTTGTTTGGAGCAAGCAATGCGAAGAAGCCTACCTGGAGCTAAAGAACAGATTGTGCACTGCTCCCGTTTTGACCCTACCTACTGAGGGTGTGGAGTATGACGTTTACGTGGATGCTTCACATGTTGGTTTAGGTTGCGTGTTGATGCAAGTTGGAAAAGTGATTGCGTATGGGTCAAGGCAATTAAAGACTCATGAGATAAATTACCCTACGCATGACCTTGAGTTTACAGCGGTGATTTATGCGTTGAAGCTGTGGAGGCATCTACTTTATAGGGCTCAGTGCAAGATCTTCACTGATCATAAGAGCCTGAAGTACGTGTTCTCGCAGAAGGAGTTGAATCTGCGCCAGCATCGGTGGCTAGAGTATGTGGCTGATTATGATGTAGAGATCCAGTATCATCCAGGCAAGGCCAATATAGTGGCCGACGCCCTGAGCCGGAAGACGGGGAAGATCTTTAATCTCTCCGCCGATCGTTTAGTGGAAGAGTTCCTCCTTATGGATATCTCAGTGGGATGCTGTGTCGTGCAAAGTAGTTTGGCAGTGGCAGAGACGTCTTGGATTTCACTTACTAGATTGCACCAGAAGGATGATCCGGACCTTCTGCACTTATACTCCAGGACTGAGAGAGGAGAGTTGCCGGATTTTTCTATTGATGATACAGGTACTTTGAAGTACCGCGACAGATTTTGCATCCCCGCCGTTGGGGACATCAGGGGCATGGTTTGCAGAGAGGCTCATGGATCCAGTGTTGCCTACCATCCAGAATCTACAAAGATGTATCATGATTTGAAATCAATTGCCTGGTGGTATGGTATGAAGGGTGATATAGCCCGATTTGTTGCTGAGTGCCACACTTGCAAGCGTGTGAAGGCCGATCACGGAAGGCCTGGTGGCAAGTTGACTCCGTTAGAGATCCCAACTTGGAAGTGGGAAAGTAATTTTATGGACTTCATCACGGGCTTACCAAAATCTCCAAGGGGATTTGATTTTGTTTGGGTTATAGTGGATAGACTGACAAAGTGTGCTCACTTCGTGCCGTATAAGATTGACTACCTGATGAAGAAGACAGCAGAGTTGTACTTCAATGAGGTCATTAGATTGCACGGTGTACCTGTTAGCATTATTTCCGATCGAGATTCCCGGTTTACTTCTCGCTTTTGGCAGAGTCTGCAGGAGGGTTTGGGTACCGATCTTAGGTACTCAACTGCTTACCACCCACAGACCAATGGGCAGACGGAGCGAGTGAACCAGATAGTTGAGGATATGATCAGATGCTACATTCTAGACCATGGTGGAGCGTGGGATGAGCGATTGCGGCTTATGGAGTTTGCATACAATAACAGTTATCAAGAAAGTTTGAAAATGGCTCCGTTTGAACTCCCCTGTTTTGGGCTGAGGCAGGTGAGAGACCCTTGTTGGGTACGGATGCGCTCGAGGAGATGGAAGTCGCGGTGAAACTTATTCGAGAAAAGCTTCGTATAGCTCAGGAGAGATATGAAAAGAACGCCAATCAGCGTAGGTCGGACTTAGAGTTTTCTGTAGGGGACCTTGTGTTTCTTAAGGTTTCCCCGATGGTTGGTGTTAAGAGGTTCGGTAAGAACCGGAAATTGGACCCGAGGTATGTGGGCTCGTTTAAGATAGTGGAGTGGATTGGCGTGTCAGCTTATAGGTTGGATTTGCCAGCAAACTTCCCAGGTATTCATAATGTATTTCATGTAAGCCAATTACGGAAGTGTGTGCGCATTAGTGGGCAAGTCTTGGATGTTGTGCCCCAGTTGGAGCCTAATCTCTCTTTTGTTGAAGTGCCGGTCCGCATTTTGGATACTCAAGATCGGGTGCTGCGAAGGAAGTCCATCCCGATGGTCAAAGTTCTATGGAAGAATTAGGGTTTGGAAAGTGCGACTTGGGAGTTAGAGTCGGCTATGAGGGAGGCTCACCCTCAACTGTTTCCCTGATTGGTTTGGTTTGTTTTCTTCTCGTAATGTTTGGCTTGTTACCTTTCCCTTCTATAGTAGAAGTGTTGTGCGTAAAGTTTCGGGACGAAACTTTCTTTTAGGGGGAGTGACTGTAACGCCCCCGATTTTTTCTACGATTATTTAATTCTCGTTTGGCGTTACGTCGACGCATTTTCTTGGCTTGTTCCATCTATGGAGTGTGGTCTTAACTCCTTAGAACTGAGTGGCCTATTTTGTAGCCTATTGGCAAGATCTCCCTAGCAAACCGAGTCGTTTTGGGTGACCCGGTGTGGCCTCTCGGGGGATGCTTGTGTTTTGGCTTCGGGTGGGTATAACTCGAGTTTTGTTCGTCGAAAGTTAATTTCGACTTCGCCGTTGCGTTCGTAGCATGGGTATTTAGCTACGGTACGAGTTTCATCGAATTCTGAGGTAGTTTGGTTTTCGCGCCGTTTTGGGTGTGCTAATAATAAAAGCAAATGTGTATATTTTAAAGCTATTTAAATGATCATTTTCGGCCAAAAAGCTTTGAGAGTGAACCGACGGCTTAGGAGGCGGTTAAGATTAGGCGTGATTAGAGTTATTTAAAAGCCTTAATAGGTAGATGGTGGGCCCACTCTTCTTCTTCTTACCGAGACCGAACTCGCCTCTCCTGTACGTAGAAAAGCAGTGGAGAAACCGCCGACCTGCTACCCTTCATACGTCGATTTTGGGAGTGTTTGTGGATGAAATTCGATTCCGAAGGCAGATTTGGATTGCTCTCTCTTAGACCTACATTTCTACGATAAGAGATTTGATTTTCGTGGAGTTTTTAGGAGGCCCAAAATTCTGGTTTTGGCCCTTTTTCGCCATTAAAGTTCGGGATTTTTGCTGTTAGGGTGTTGCTGCTGCTTGTGCCGTGTGAAGATAAGGGAAAGTCGACAAGGCTTCGTCGAAAATCGAGGCAAGTGGTCCTTGCACTTGCAGTTTTGATTTTCCCCCTCTTAACTACCCGGTTAGCCCTAGGATAGAACCGAAGCTTTTCTCTTTTTGCTTGCTAAAACTTTGTGCTTCAGTTTCCCTTTATGAGCCCCCCTCTTTATGCTATTTTTCCTCAACCCGCTGGTTGTTTTCACCATTTAGACTCCAGATTTTTTAGTTCTGGTTTGGTGCTTTTGCGGGTGGAGCCGAGAGAGAGAGAGAGAGGGAGGTTTCTGTGGTATTGCTCTGGTTAGAACCAGTCTTGGTAGGCTCTCGGGATTTGGTGTTGAGTGTGGTGCACATACTCAAAACCAAAAGCCGCCCAGGATTTGGCATTCAGTGTGGTGCACACACTCAAAGCCATAGTTTGGTCTGTTCTTTTGCGGCTAAGTAGTGAGGCGATTGAGTTAGATATTCGTCTAAGTCGAAATTGACGGGAATCACTAAGTGATTCTCGCCGACTTCGACGAGTATCGTTAGTGATTCCCGCCGATTCGGCGAGAATCAATCGTGATTCCCACCGATTCGGCGAGAATCAATCGGCATTCCCGCCGAATCGGCAAGTTTCGGTCGGCATTCCCGCCGATTCGACGAGAATCGGTCGGCATTCCCGCCAATTCGGAGAGAATCGGTCGGCATTCCTGCCGATTCGGCGAGAATCGGTCGGCATTCCCGCCGATTCGGCGAGAATCGGTCGGCATTCCTGCCGATTAGGCAAGAATCGGTCGGCATTTCCCGCCTACCTATTTCGGATGGCGTTGGTTTAGGGTTTTCCTTCGGTTATGTGTTAAGGCATTGAGTGAGTAGATCTCACTCAATGCCGTAGCTGTTTTGGCGTTGACTGAGGTTAGCTCACTCAACGCCACTACCGGTTTTGCTGAAGGCATTGAGGGAGTGGACCTCACTCAACGCCATAGCTATTTTTGCATTGAGTGAGGTTAGCTCACTCAATGCCAGAGTTTTATTGCGGGAGGCGTTGAGTGAGTGAACCACACTCAATGTCATGGCTGTTTTGGCATTGAGTGAAGTTAGCTCACTCAACGCCAGAGCTGTTCTTGCGAAGGGCGTTGAGGGAGTGAACCTCAATCAATGCCATGGTTGATTATGGCGCTGAGTGATGCTGACTCACTTAACGCCAAGGTCTGGTTAGGCGTTGAGTGGGTGGGGCTCACTCAACGCCATGCCGTGTTGAGTCATCTCAACACTTTTCCCTTACCTTGATTTTCGCCCGAGAGAATTCCTTGATTTTTTTTGATGTTCCTTGTCGGCTATGTTTTCTTTCTCAAAGGCCGAATCGTGGGTCGTGGTTAGTAGTGGTGGTTTGAAGATCTTATGGGGGGGGTGGTGTTGTGTAATTTAGCCGTGGCCACCCTTTTCTTTTATCTTGCTCAAGGTACGGGCTGGGCAAGGGGGTGGGAGGTCCCTAGTGCTTTCACATGTAGACCCCTGAGCTTAGTTTCTTGGAAATAGTGGTTGGGGGACTGAGTTTGCCTCCAACCCGGATCACAGCTTAGGGTGTTAGACATTTCTTCCTTGGTAGATTACAACATTTGGGCTCATGGTAGCCTTGTTGACTCTACAGCTTTTGGGCAGAGCTACTGTTGTGTCCTCGCACTTAGTGCTCTTCTTTTTTGCCTTGCCTTGGGAAGTTGTGACTGTTACTGCTTTGTTTTCCTCTTTTATGTATCTTCTGATTGACACTTTCGAGCAGTTTTCTAGTTTTGCTTGCTGAGGTATTCTTTCTTCTTTGAATGCCTCAGGTTCTGGATAGTAGCCGCTCTGTCGGCTAGTGGTTTTGTGCAATTGCTGGTGGTCTCTGGTTCTATAGAGATCAGTTCCTTGTTTTGCGAGGTAGTTTTGATGTGTCTTTTTCTTACAGACATACATACTTGCTAGTGGGCTCGTGTCAGTTTTTGTGCGCCCACTGGTAGTTTTTACCTTGATACTAGATATGTTACTTGTTGCTGCTACCTTTATTGGAGATAGTCTACTTGCTCTTAGGATGATTTATGCTAGGTTGCTAGTTACTTTTAAACCTAAAAATACTATTATAAGTATTACTCATAATCAGCATATTTTATAAAACTTGTCACTATTTTTTAAACAATGTAAAAAGATCATTTTTCTATATATATATTGTATAAATAAAATGTAGGGTCCTGCATAGTATAAGTTGACCTCTAGGGACACTTATGCACTCTTTTAGGATGTCAAACCTGAATAAAGTATTTTTCCACAGCATATAAGTATAGTTTTTAAATTGTGGACTAGGTGATCCACCGAGCCGAGGGATACGGCCTTTAAAAATATAACAGGTTTTCTAATCATTTAACTTATTAATTTTCATAAAGTTTAGTTGATAGTGGTTTGCCTGAGCGTCGACAGTTATCCCCTGCTTGACGTGGCATCATGATGCGTGTTTTCTCCTACTCTGATAATTCGTTTTCCTCAGAGAAAATGCGGGTTATGACATTCCCGCACCGGTACGAACGTTCTGTGGGAGGGACTAACCCGCCAATATTTCACCGCAAGCAATTTACAAACAATCAAACAAATGGAAATCATAATACACACCGGGTTTACGTCGGCCTGCCCTACTAGGCTTGAACTTCGTACAGCGGCACTTAGCTCTACTGTTGTCAAGGAGCGTGGGAGCGCATTATTTGGGGCTAGACCTAGAGGAATACCTCAACTCCGGTTATCCCCAACTAAGGCTCAACCTTAATAATGACTACTCGTCAGAGCAGGACCCGAGATTATAATAATAAATTGCAATGCGGGCAAATGCGGTGTTTATGCTGCTTATTTAAAGTAATAGAAAGAACGAGACCTGTACGAAACTAGAGTAGTACTGAATAAAAAGTACTTGACCATTACGAGACTGGAGTAAAGCTGAATTAAAAGTACTTGACGAGTACGAGACTGAAGTAGAACTGAATTGAAAGTACTTGACCAGTACGTGACTGGAGTAGAACTGAATTAAAAGTACTTGACCAATACGAGACTGGAGTAGAACAGAATTAAAAGTACTTGACCAGTACGAGACTGGAGTAGAACTGAATTAAAAGTACTTGACCAGTACGAGACTGGAGTAGAACTGAATTAAAAGTACTTGACTAGTACGAGACTGGAGTAAAACTGAATTGGAAGTACTTGAATTGAAAAGAATAAAGGAACAGGACCAGTGCAAGACTGGAATAATCATAAAGAAAATGGTTAGTAGTCCAATCACTCCAGCCAGGAGGCTTCAGTCTCATCTCCTTTCTCAGGAGGCACATTCAGTTCTATTTCAGTTCTTAATAAGGCTTCATTGGATTACACCCATTATTAATATTCGATTATGATTTGGTTACACCTTATTAATTACGGCTTAATCGGATCAGGGTCTTATCAGGAGTTACACCCTCATTATTTATCAAGAATAATTCACAACTCGCTGCTCGTACTCTCACTTTCCGAGCGTGTCTAAATCACCCGAGAGTCGAGGCGCTCGACGGTTTCACAAAGTCTCGGAACACACGAAGCTTGGTCACTTGCCTCAACCACTCTCGTCGATACGATAACTTTGAATTTATTAATTAAATTAGAGAGGACGGTCGCGCGCTCCAATTTCATTTTCGAAGAAAATGAGCGTAATAATTTCCAAACGCGACCCTAGGCTTCCAGATTTTAGGAAAAATATCAAAACTTATCCCCATGACCCCAAATTTTTATACAACCCTTAAGAGAGCCTAAAATGAGCCTAGTAATTTTTTTGTAAATTTCCAAAGTGTTTTCGGTCGTTAATTTGGCCAAACAAATTTTATTTGGGCTTTTAAAAATAC
The DNA here is from genome assembly GCA_039513925.1 of Platanthera zijinensis. NCBI lineage: Eukaryota > Viridiplantae > Streptophyta > Magnoliopsida > Asparagales > Orchidaceae > Platanthera > Platanthera zijinensis. The sequence goes on from CM077091.1 coordinate 45,553,861, forward strand.
CTAATCAACTCCACAAATTCTCAAAATTTTTGTGGAGACTGACCTCATTGAGGGGAGCAATTTTAATGTTCAAAACTTTTTAATAAGGGTTCTATCTTAGCCTCTGAAAAAATCAAACACCTTATTATAATATTATAATATTATAATAATATAAATTATAAAAAGAATTTACTGTTCATCATCCCCTCCACCCCGCTGTAACGAAACCGACACCCCTTACAGGGCTTCTCCGCCGCCGGCCGGCCACCGGCCGGCCGTGGCTCAACCACCGGCCAACCCGCCGGTGGTGGGCGCTCCCACTGGCGGTGGTCCGGCAGCCTGCCGCCGCCGACCATAGCCGGAGCCATTTTTTTTTATTTTGAACCGTGGGGAGGAGGTGACGGCGGCGGCGCTCCGGCCGCCGGAGCTCGCATGAGTTACGTCAGGAATGGGGAGGGGGAGGAAGAGATGGTTCCACCAGGCTTTGGCGGGCTCGGGAGGGGCCGACTTGGTCGGACATGGCTCAAGGTGGTTGAGGAGGGGGAGGAGCTCCTCGGCTTGGCTTTTTCCGTCCACCAGAGCTCCGGTAGAGGGGGGAGAAGAGGGAGGGGATGCTCTGAGAGCTGTGAGGGAAAGAGAGGGGGTTGGGTGGCTTTTATAGGGAGGGGGAGGGGGAACTCCCTCCCTTTGGGTGGTGTGGGACTAATCCCTCCTTAGGGAGGGATTAATCCCACCCTCCAGCTGTCCCTCCAGCTGTCCAAGGACAGTTGGAGGTCTCTCATTTTCCCCCATGTGGGGAAAATGGATGAGGCCCTTTATGGGCTTGGGGCTTATGGAAAGAGAGGGGAAATTGAGGAGAAGAGGGGTGGGGTGGGCCTCCACCCATCCTAAGCTTGGTTGCTAGTTGGGGGGCCCAAGGAGAGTGAGGGGGACATGAGCCATCCTCCTTTGGAGAGGAGGTGGGCTCCTCATTTGGAGAAAAATCCAAAAAGTGGATTTTTTAGGAGGGTTTGACCAAGTCAACCCTAGGGTGGGTCCCTCTTGCTGGTCAAATTCAATGTGGGTCCAAGTCGCCGGGGTCGAAAAGTTCGGGTGTCGTGTCACAATTAGTGTGCGCACGCTTTTTGATGGACAATTATGCTTGATTTGACCACGAGTTGACCAATTATCGTCAAAATTTACCGAAACAACTTCTGTTGACTCCGTATTGACCGTACAAGTCCAATGCCACTTACTGGGGTTGAATCGGAGTCCGTTTGGCGAAAGTCCGAAATTTGCGCGTCGCAGCGTGATAAAATGGTCAAAACGCTCATAATCATCGTTAGGCTTCGAATCGCCACGCAACGAGTTCCGATGCATTCGTATCAACTATACAAAGTCATAGGAATTGTCAGAACCCAAATCGGAGTTCTCTATGTCAATATCCAAAAATCTCATCTTTGCGACGTTTTGCAAGGAATGGCCACATCAACTATATGATCTCGAGGTCCCACTGAACGAGTTTTGATGCGCTCGTATTGACTATACGAGGCCACAAGAACTGTTAGAACTCAATTTGGAGTTCTCTAGCTCGATATCCTGCCTAGGGTTGCCTCCTACCGGGTCACGGGTAAAGGCTCGGGTCACTTTTATTAGGCCTATTAGGGCCCTGGTGGCCCAATAAAAGTCGGGATGTTACTGCCAGCCGGCTAACTCGCTAGACTCCTTTCTGGGTTCTGAGGTAGAGAACGACGAGCTGACGAGGAGGGGGTCGGGCTCTTTAAGAAGCTGGTGTACGGGCTGCGTAAGGTGCAGGAGGACAACGAGGCGCTGCAACGCGACTACGTGTGGCTTGCTAACGAGGTGCGGGGCAATTCGGCAGGCGAGGCGACGTCCCCTTCTCGGCTCCTAGACAAGATCGAAGAGGGCCTTCAGATCGCTCAGAGGAGTTAGGGGCAGATTCGCGAGTTCCGCGACTTGCGGCGACCTGCGGGGAAAGATACGCGAGGTCGGGGTAGATAGAAATGGCTCCCTTGCTGAGCCTACCGGCACTCGCCTCTTGGCCCCTCGCCCGCACATGCGTTGAACTTTCTTTCTTCTTCTACATCTGATTTTTTCCGGACAATATTCTCCTCCCGTCTGTAATAACTTAGAATATTTTTAGATTTTACTGCTTGTTAAAATATATTATCCTTGAGTTTGGTATGTGATAGGACAGACTTTGGAAGTCGGCGAGATGGGGTCGGAGAGCTGAGTCAGGCGAGCTGGACTGATCGGTCAGTTCGGCCTTGTACTCCTTTTCCTATAAATAGGCCCCCTCACCTACCTCGTCTTACCGCCTTTATTATCTTTATACCCCCTCTTCTCGCCTTCTCTCTTACCGGTACTCGCGCCCTAATTCCTTCGATCATGGGTAAGACCAACCCCGACTCCGACGGCTGCTCCAAGTGTGTCTGGAACTTTGCCGAGTACTGCTTCTTTGAGGGGAACACGATGGAGGGGGAGTTCACAAAGTTCACAAATGACCACTTGCCACCTGGCTTCGAGGCACGTTGACCCAGGGAAACTGAGGCCATCAACACGTTCTACCCCGAGGAGCTCGCCATCCCCATCTCGCACTTCGAGGTGGGGTTGCGACTACCGCTCTGGCCGGAAATCCGCCAGATCATGAAGTACTACGGCGCGATGCCCGCGCAACTCAACTGGAATGCCATCGCCATGATGGTGGCATTCGCATGCTTCCTCCACAGGGAGCAAATAAAGTTCAACCTGACCGTGTTTAGGAAACTCTTTACCTACAAGGCGACTCCCGACGACGTCGCCTACTTCGGGGGCTCCTTCATAAAAGTTCGCGAGATCACAAACAAGCACCATAACTAGATTACGAAGATCGTCTTCATCAAGGGAGACCTCAGCAACGTCCCCTACTCGCCTCAGTAGAAGGGAGAGGAGGTATACCGACTCCCACCGTATCCGGCAATGATGCCGAGCTCCACAAGTTCTTTCTCCACAAAGACTTCGAGGTCATCTTCCTCCGAAGGGGACTCGACTCGCTCCTCCCCGTCCATCCCGGCGAAGGTATACACTTTCTCTTCTTTCCGAGCTCGCCGAATCGATGGAATCTTTCTGACCAAGTTTTTTATGTAGGGAGCGATTGATTCCCGAGAACCCGCCCTTCGCGGATTCGGGACTATCCTTTTGCCCCTCGTACGGGAGAAGGCGGCTGCAGCTGCTTGCCGAGATGAGCCGGCATCGTCCAAGCACTCATCCAGCAAGAAGCAGTCTGATCCCATGGGGTCCAGCTCGCCCCGCCATCAGACGCCGTAGAAGATGAGAACGGTCGTGGTGGCTCCCCGGGCGAGGCAAAAATAACAATAACAAAAGCTAAAGAACATGAGCTCGCCCAAGCCCACCCCGAATGGATCGCCGGAGAGCCCGCTGAAGGAGACAATGGATAAATGGCAGGAGGGAGGTGAGCTCTACGATCCTCCCACTACTAAGAAGACTGCGGCCCCCGAGCCGGGTCCACCGAAGAGCCATCTCCTCTCCGGCCACAGGATAAGATGGAAGGAATCGACCGACAAGCCCGTAGTCCAATGGGACGAGTCGGGCCACCGAATCTCCATCTCCACCCTCCATCCCTCCTGGATAGACCACCAGCTATCCTCTGGCCACGCCTATACGCTCGGCTTCGGCCTTTACGGGTGCGAGGATGCCACGGCCTACAAACGCATGACCCTCCGCCAGCTTGGCCATGAGGGCTTGCAATCCCATATGCGGGCACTAGAGCTGTACCACATGGTGGTCCGTCGCGGCTTCATCCGTATCCACCTCCTGTAGAAGGCTGAGCAGAAGCGTGACATGGCTAAGGACAAAGCCGCCGACTTGGAAAGGAGACTTGGCATTGCCGAGGGTTTACTCACCAAAACCGCCGGCAGGCTAATAAGTAATGGGCATCTCCTCCTCTTTTGGCTTAAGATTTTTCGGCTTTCATGTAATAGATTGCTTACCCATTTGTTCTACAGGATTTCGAGGCTGCTAGCGAGCTGAGGGCTCGCGCTGTCGGGCTGGAGGAAGAAAACGCCCAGCTGCGTGCCCGCGCCGCCAAGTTGGAAGCCCACGCCACCGGGCTGGAGGCAGACAATGAAAAGTTGAAGGACCGTGTTGGATACCTAGTTGGATTTGGGCTAGGTTCACTGAATTTGGTTGAGTTTGACCCACATTATATAGCTAGGGTCAAGTCTATGAGTCCTAGAGTTTAGTCTAGTCTTTAGGTTCAACCTTCATGGACCAGCCAACAGAGAACCTCAGTGGACTCAGACTTAGAAGTTTTCAGAGAACAAAATTATCAGTTCAAAGTTCTTCGAACTTAGCTCGACGATCGTCGATCTCTGATCGATGAACTCAGTGTTATTTCTCTGAGTTGAGCTCGACGATATTCGAGCTCATGTCGACGATCTATTGTTTCAGACAGATTCTCAGCACGACGAACTCAAGGCACAGAATTGGAAAGTTATTCTCTGAATGCAGTTCGTAGAGCTCAGGTCGACGAACAGGAATTCTCATGTCGACGAACTTGGATCTCCAGTCGACAAATTTTGTTCTGAGGTCGACGATCTCTTTCCCGAGCCAAAATGAGAAGTTTTCCATACTTTTGTCCCTTACTTTCTATATTATTTTGCAGTAATATTCCAGAGTAATTAATGCTCATATTCCCCTAAATATAGCCATTATTGGCCGCATTAATTATGGTTTTCATCAGGATAATTACTTGCCTATCTTAATGGGACAGTTGGGGAAACTCATTAAAGCAATATTCCAGCCATTTTATTTTCTAGGGCAATCAACAATTAATGTCAGAATTCAAATTTCAAAGGAGAATTTTATTGACTTCAGAATATAAGAGTTTTTCTCTTTTCAGTCGATACACACTTAGCTAGACACAAAAAGAGAATATACTGCATACAAGAACACAGAGAGATACAAGCTGAACATTCATAACTCTCTCCCAGTGCAGAAAACATTCTGTTTTCCTCCTTGTCCATTCTGAAGACTGAAGAAGAACATTCATCACCATCAAGAGTCTTCTTCAATCTTCTCCTCCAGGAACATTCAAGGATAACACATCTTGATTCAGTTAGAAAGTTCCAGGATTGTTTTAAGACAAGGCTGAAGACCTACACCCTGAGCAAGGCTCCATCTTTCTGAACTAATTCTACATTTCAGAAGGAGTCTTGACAAATACAGAATCCACAAGTCTTTTCTGCTGTTTAGAGAAAAGAGAAGACAACATCACCTCCTCTCACCTCCTATAAAAGGGTTCATTAACTCCCTTCAAAAGTTTATTCTTTGTTTTTGGGCACCTGATCAAAAGCATAAAGGGTTGTGAGATCTCCCTGAAAATAGATCTTGTGGTGGCAGTCACCTGATCAAAACCTGTTAGTAGATTCCTACCAGAGTGGTAGAAGAGTGGATGTACCCAGGTTGGGGAACCACTATAAACTTCTTGTGTTGTCTGGTTGTTCATTCTTTTTCTATTCTTGTTGTGCTGTGATAGTTAGATTAGCTTAACCTGTTATTTATTTCCTTCTATATTATTGGTATCACCTATTTTCAACTCTGATATAAATAAGAAAAATAACCAAAAGTTTTAATACTCTATTCACCCCCTCTAGGCGTGGGTCCATTGAAAGCCCAGGGAAGAATTCCGAGTAAATCAGGTTTATCCCCTATCTTTCAGACCGAATAGGGGGCGTGACAGTGAGATTATCCTCCAGGCTGAGGCCTTCCTCCCCTGGGTGGCGGCGATCCCTCCTTCCCGTTTAAGAGGCCAAGGATCTTTGGCGAGGCCTAGGACGTGGAAAGGCTGTGGATCATCTTGATCGAATCTGCAGAATGCACCCTGCAGATCATGAAGGATAAGCGGGTGCTGGTAGAGGGCTGCGAGGAGATCACGGCCCTAGACCTCATGCCGAGTCTGTTTCCGTCCACGCCGCCTAGCGAGAAGGAGGACAACTTTTACCTGCTCTTCAGGAAGGGCTACAAGGACGATCCTTCTAGAGGAGCGGGCAAAGATCGCCAATCTGGGGGGGGGAGGCGAGAGCTGACCCGCACCCTTTTTCTTTTTCCCTGTAATTCTTCTCCCCCATTTTTCTAATCTCGCCGAGTCGAGCTCCCCTTTTTGTAGTAATATTTTACTTAATGAAAGAGATTTTTTCCATGAGTTTTTATCTTCTTTTTCTGGAACTTACTTGTTGCGGCGCACTCGACTGCGTGCTTCCCCTAAGGCGACCTCGCTAGGGTAGCCTTGACCGTTAGAATGTATGAGTTAGGGGACCTCGCTAGGATAGCCCTTTCCCTTACCCTTGTCCGATTAGTCGTTGGAATCAGAATTGTTAAAATTTTACAAGTAAAACTTGAAGGGGGTGGAATGCATTGCCCGAGCTCGCATCATCTCGCCTTCCTTGATGGATGCCAAGTACTCTGCTCTCCACCCATCTGCCGAGCTGAGCCTGCGAGCCCCGAATTGCTTGTGAGGACTTTTTTTCCTCATCCTTAGGGAAGAGGCCAATCTTTCCAGATAACTCTCGGAGAGGGTGGGAATTTTTTGAGTGACATCCTGCCCTGCCAGCTAGGAGAGAGACTGACAATGGGATCAGCTCGGGGTCTGGGTAGACTCTCTCGAGTCACATCCAACCCTGCCAGCTAGGTGAGAGCCTGTCAGCGAAATCTGCTAGGGGTCTGGGTAGACTCTCTCGAGTGACATCTAGCCTTGCCAGCTAGGTGAGAGCCTGACAATGGGATCTGCTTGGGGTCTGGGTAGACTCTCTTGAGTGACATCCAGCCCTGCAAGCTAGGTGAGAGCCTGACAACGGGATCTGCTCGGGGTTTGGATAGACTCTCTCGAGTGACATCCAACCCTGCTAGCTAGGTGAGAGCCTGACAGTGGGATCTGCTTGGGGTCTGTCAAATGAATAATTCACCCATTCAAAAGAATCACGGCAGGAGTATTGACACAACAAGAAGCTTTATTAGAAAAAGAATATTACTTACATGGCTCAAGGGTAAAAAAGTTTCAAGTCATCACCGCTCTAGGTGAGATTTAGGGTCTCACCCTCCACATTCTGGAGGCGGTACCCTCCTTATTTCAATGTTTCTTGTACAATGTATGGACCCTCCTAGTTGGAGTTGAGTGTTTCCACGGTGGCCGATCTTCTAGCCGCATCCACCTTCTTTAGGACCAAGTTCCCTTCCGCGAACCGTTTGACCCTGAAGTTCTTGTCGAAGTACTTGGTCATTCTTCTCTTCACTTATTCCTGTCGGATGGTAGAGAGATCACGTAGCTCCTCCACTATGTCGAGGGAGAGCTACAACTCCTCATCATTTTCAGCTTGTCATTCTTCCTTTCCTACCTCTGCCTAGACCACCCGAGGCGTTAAGACTTTGAATTCGATCAGGAGCACTGCCTCATATCCATGGGAGAGCTTGAAGGGGGTCTCCCCCGTAGAGGTGTTGGGGGTGGTTCTAAGGGCCCAAAGAACCGAAGGAAGCTTCTCCACCCATCTACCCTTCAAGTTTTCAACTATTTTCTTCAGGAGGTTCACTATAATTTTGTTTGCCGCCTCCACCTGCCTGTTGCTCCTAGGGTGATGGACCGAGGTAAATTTGAGATCGATCCTGAGCTGCACGCAGAAGATGATGAACTCGGTGCTGGCAAACTAAGGTCCGTTGTCCTTGACAATGGCCTGCGACAACCCGTGCCGGCAGATGATCTCCCCCCAAACAAAATTCTTGATAACCTGGGAGGTCACCTTAGCCAGTGCCTTCACCTCCAACCACTTAGAAAAATAATCTATCATGACTAGTAAGAATCTCCTCTGCCCGCTGGCCTGGGGGAAAGTGTAACATCCCGACTTTTATTGAGCCACCAGAGCCCTAGTGGGCCCAATAAAAGTGACCCGATCCTCTACCCGTGACCCGGTATGAGGCAACCCAAGGAAGGGTATCGAGCTAGAGAACTCCGAATTGAGTTCTGTCAGTTCCTGTGGCCTCGTATAGTCAATACGAGCGCACCGGAACTTGTTCAGTTGGACCCCGAGGTCATATAGTTGCTTTGGCCATTCCTCGCAGAACGTCGCGAAAATGAGATTTTTGGATATTGACATAGAGAACTCCGATTTGAGTTCTGTCAATTCCTATTACTTCGTATAGTTGATACGAACGCATCGGAAATCGTTGCGTCGCGATTCGAAGCCTAACGATGATCATGAGCGTTTTGACCGTTTTAGCACGCTGCGACGCGCAAATTTCAGACTTTCGCCAAACGGAATCCGATTCAACCCCAGTTAGTGGCGTTGGATTGGAAGGTCAATACGAAGTCAACAGAAGTCATTCCGGTCAATTTCGACGACAATTGGTAAACTCGTGGTCAAATCAAGCATAATCGTGCATCGAAAAGCGTGTGCACACCAATTGTGACACGACACCCGAACTTTCCGACCCTGACGACTTGGACCCACATTGAATTTGACCAGCAAGGGGGACCCACCCTAGGGTTGACTTGGTCAAACCCTCCTAAAAATTCACTTTTTGGAGTTTTCTCCAAATGAGGAGCCCACCTCCTCTCCAAAGGAGGATGGCTCATGCCCCCTCACTCTCCTTAGGGCCCCAAACCAGTAACCAAGCTAAGGATGGGTGGAGGCCCACCCCATCCCTCTTCTCCTCAATTTCCCCTCTCTTTCCATAAGGCCCGAGCCCATAAAGGGCCTCATCCATTTTCCCCACATGGGGGAAAATGAGAGACCTCCAGCTGTCCTTGGACAGCTGGAGGGATTGCTGGAGGGTGGGATTAATCCCTCCCTAAGGAGGTATTCGTCCCACACCACCCAAAGGGAGGAAGTCCCCCCTCAACCTCCCTATAAAAGCCACCCAACCCCCTCTCTTTCCCTCACAGCTCTCAGAGCATCCCTCCCTCTTCTCCACTCCCTTGTCGTAGCTCTAGTGGCAGACGAGGAGCTCCTCCCCCTCCTCCACCACCTTGAGCAATGTCCTACCAAGCCGTCCCCTCCCGAGCCCGCCAAACCCAGGTGGAACGTTCTCTTCCTCCCCCTCCCCATTTCTGACATAACGCATGCGAGCTCTGGTGGCCGGAGCGCCGCCACCATCACCTCCTCCCCACGGTTCAAAATAGAAAATGGCTCCGGCGATGGCCGGCGGCGGCAGGCCGCCGGACCACCGCTGGAGGGAGCGCCCACCACCGGCGGGTTGGCCGGTGGTGGAGCCACGGCCGGCCGGTGGCCGTCCGGCGGCGGAGAAGCCCCGTAAGGGGCATCGGTTTCGTTACAGCGGGGGCGAGGGGATGATGAACAGTAAATTATTTTTATAATTTATATTATTATAATATTATAATATTATAATAAGGGGTTTGATTTTTCAGAGGCTAAGATAGAGCCCTCATGAAAAAGTTTTGAACATGAAAATTGTTCCCCTCAATGAGGTCAGTCTCCACACAAATTTTAAGAATTTTTAGAGTTGATTTGGTATTTTTAAAAGCCCAAATAAAATTTGTTTGGCAAAATTAATTGCCAAAAACAATTTGGAAAATTACAAAAAAAATACTAGGCTCATTTTAGGCTCTCTTAAGGGTTGTATCAAAATTTGGGGTCATGGGGATAAGTTTTGATATTTTTCCTAAAATCCGGAAGCCTAGGGTCGCGTTCGGAAATTATTACGCTCATTTTCTTCGAAAATGAAATAGGAGCGCGTGACCGTCCTTTCTAATTTAATTAATAAATTAAAAGTTATCGAATCAAAGAGAGTGGCTGAGGCAAGTGACCAAGCTCCTTGTGTTCCGAGGCTTTGTGAAACCGTCGAGCGCCTCGACTCTCGGGTGATCTGGACACGCTCGGAAAGTGAGAGTACGAGTAGCGAGTTGCACATTATTCTCGATTAATATTAAGGGTGTAACTCCTGATAAGCCACTATTCCGATTAAGTCATGATTAATAAGGTGCAACAATATCAAAATCGGATCTTAATAATGGGTGTAATCCAATGAAGTCTTATTAAGAACTGAAATAGAACTGAATGTGCCTCCTGAGAACGAAGATGAGACTGAAGCCTCCTGGATGGAATGATTGGACTACTAATCATTTTCTTTATGATTATTCCAGTCTTGCACTGGTCCTGTTCCTTTATTCTTTTCAATTCAAGTACTTTCAATTCAGCTTTACTCCAGTCCCGTACTGGTCAAGTACTTTCAATTTAGTTCTACTCCAGTCTCGTACTTGTCAAGTACTTTTAATTCAGCTTTACTCTAGTCTCGTACTGGTCAAGTACTTTTAATTCAGTTCTACTCAAGTCTCCTACTGGTCAAGTACTTTTAATTCAGTTTTACTCCAGTCTCGTACTGGTCAAGTACTTTTAATTCAGTTCTACTCCAGTCTCGTACTGGTCAAGTACTTTTAATTCAGTTCCACTCCAGTCTCGTACTGGTCAAGTACTTTTAATTCAGTTCTACTCCAGTCTCGTACTGGTCAAGTACTTTTAATTCAGTTCTACTCCAGTCTCGTACTGGTCAAGTACTTTTAATTCAATTCTACTCCAGTCTCGTAATGGTCAAGTACTTTTAATTCAGTGCTACTCTAGTTTCGTACCGGTCATGTTTCTTTTTAGCACTTTAAATAAGTAGCATAAACACCGCATTTGTCCTCATTGCAATTTACTATTATAATCCCGGGTCCTGCTCTGATGAGCAGTCGTTATTAAGGTTGAGCCTTAGTTGGGGATAACCGGAGTTGAGGTATTCCTCCAAGTCTATCCCCAAATAAAGCGCTCCCACGCTCCTTGTCAAAGTAGAGCTAGTGCCGACGCCCGAAATTTGAAGCCTAGTAGGGCAGGCCGACGTAGACCCAGTGTGTATTATGTTTGTCGTTGATTGATTGTTTGAAAATTGCTTGCGGTGGAATAATGGCGGGTCAGTCCCTTCCGCAGACCGTTCGTACTGGTGCGGGGAAGTTGACGACTCAAGGCGACAGGGAGATGGGTATCACGAGTGAACGACCATTATATTCCCCGTCAGGTTTTCCTCCGTTGGTCGGCCAAAATGATTCGCTGGATGTCGTTCACATCCAAGAGTACATCAGGTTGTACGTTAGGGCCTGGGGTTGTGTGGTACGATCACCCCCAGAAGTGGCAGGACTTGCCGCTGTCACCAACGGCCACATCGGTGAGGCCCGCGGGGCTCGCTACCCTACTGGAATAGAAGCGGTCCAAACTATATCGACATAGGGTTTGTGTGCGCGGTTGTGAATGCCTGCAGTATGTGCGCGACTGTGAATGCCTGCGGTATATACGCGGCTGTGAATGCCCGCGGTATGTGCGCGGCTGTGAATGCCTGCGATAGAATTCAGGATATGAAAACATGTTGTGCTGATGAGCTAGTAGAGCATTGTTATAACCGTTTTATACTATTGCTGCTTTTTCCTGTCATAATGCACTCTTTTATATTTGCTCCTAGCTGTTTATATATGGAATATTGTACTAACCCTCTCGTGCTTTGGCTATTTACTTCTGTTGGGTGGGTGCGTGCTCGCCCCCAGGATGTGGATCCGGGGAGGAGATTTGTTTCAACTTCGCTCTATGACTAACTGTTATTTGATTAACCATTCACAGGAGGTGGAGCACCGTAGTGACCCGCTGCCGCAGGAGATTACGCCAGCAGCTAGGTCTACTCGAGCAGATGCACCCCCGCCGTCCCCAGAGTTTAGAGACATGAGTTCCGCCGAGCAGCGTAGAGAGAGAGTATATAAGGATTATATGTAGCACATATATAGCCCACGGGCTTATATAAGTACTTAGGCTTCGGCCCTAGAACCGCTGTAATTTTGATATGTGATATATAAATCTGCAATGGTTTCCTATTAATGCTTCCGCTATATTCTGATGGGTTGTGAATGTTATGATTCGAGCCAACCAAGGCGGCCATCTAGTGCTTGGACAGGGTGGATCGTTTCCCCTATGAGCACTGGGTGGGTGTCTTGGGCCAGTAGTACCCCTTTGGCCCGACCCAGGCAAAAAGGTTGGGGGGGGGGGGTACTACAAATTGATCAGAGCGATCAAGATTCTTCCTTGTGGAGCAGTCTCCGGATCCCTTCGTCCCTTGCTTCATTTTCGGTTTGGGACAAACCTTGTAGTGGAAGCGCGGTGGACCCTAGTGTATAGACTTAAGGATTCTAGACTGTACGATAGTATGCCCATACACCATTGTTTTCCGCTTTGTCTATCGTTTTTGCAAATTGCCACTACTTTTGCAAAATACTGACACTCTTTCTTGTTACTTCTCCAGATACGAGAGTACAGTAACGGGGGATCCTTGTCCAGAGGATATGTTCCAGCTACCCCACCACCAGACCCGGTCGCTCCCGCAGCCGTACCATTTGCCGAGACAGATATGGGGCAGACAGTGAACGCTATACTAGCGACTTTTCGTGATGCCCTTGCACAACCACCACGAGAGATGACCCCACCTACCGATCTGCTGACGACTTTTCGAGGACTAAGGCCTCCCCCTTTCAGGGGTACAAAAACGTCAATTTAGGTAGAGGAGTGGGTGGAGCGAGTGGAGGAGCTGTTAGTAGGGATGATGTGCCCAGCTGTGGTAGCAGTTTCTTTGGTGGTGACCCTCTTGGAGGGATATGCGAGGGATTGGTGGAGAGCGGCTAGTCGCTTTACCTTTCGAGGTCTCCCGATGAGCATGATCCTTTGGGGAGAGTTCTCCATAGCTCTACTAGAGTTCTTTATCACAGATGCAGACCAATCCGCGCTGCAAGAGAGGTTCCTGCTCATCCGACAGGGCAACCGCACTATGGTAGAGTATGAGAGAGAGTTCATACACCTGGCACGCTTCGCTGGGAACCTGGCTGCCTCCGACAGGGATAGAGCTTCTCGGTTCTACCGAGGACTATGAGACGACCTGAGGCAGGCCCTGATTATGCTCTCTCAGGCCACCTTCCACACCATATCCACCCATGTGGCAGCCTTAGAGTTAGACCAGCAGACAGTGGCTCGGCGGCGCAGAGGTCAGTAAGAGCTCCCTCGATACCAGAGGCGATACAGAGGAGTCGCTCCCCACAGATAAGATAGAGAGCGCAGACAGCGACACCGCAGGCAGCCTTATAGGCGCCCACAGGCACCCCAGCACCCCTAGCTGCACAGCTAGACATCAGACCAGCTCCAGCACCGTAGCCCCCACTAGTGGCCCGAAGAGATGTTTCCTTCGCAGGGAACTGCTTCTTATGTCATCAGCCAGGACATATGAGGGCCTTTTGCCCTCAGGCGACGGGGAGACCCGGATTGGGAGCTGTTTAGGGTGGACAGCCGGCACAAGGGTAGGGTCAGAGAGGCCGCAGAGGCAGAGCTGGCAGGAGAGGCCAGCAGGGCCAAGCAGGGCCGAGCAGCGCCCCAGGAGGCCTTCACACTCAACCTGCAGCACGGACCGGCCCCTGACGTAGTCATAGGTATATATCTCAGGCGATAGAGAGATATTAGATCTGACTACTGATGTTGTATATTACTTATGTGTACTTATATCCTCTGTATTAGATAGTTGATATATATATATATATTCCCATGTCGTCAGGAATCTTGTTGGTAGAAGGACTTCCTGCCAAAACCCTTTTCGACATGGGAGCAACTCATTCTTTCGTCTCCCACGAATTCATCGCAACAAAAGGAAATGTTGTTCGTTCGACCGGACTGTCTATACGAATCCGTTTACCGGACGGGTCGTATATGACTTCTACTGAAAAAAGCTCGTTCCAAGCTATGCTAGGCGAAGTAGAATTTGAAATCTACGCAACCATCCTAGCAATAACTTGATTCGACATAATTTTGGGAATGGACTGGTTGGCGGAGCACCAAGCCCAGATAAACTGTTCCACGCGAGAAGTCCGACTACAGAACCCGAATGGCCAGACCATCACGTTGACAGGTGTGCCCTCTGTCTCGCGTATTATCTTGACTTCAACGCAGATGGTAAAATCCGTCCGAAAGAAGGACGAAGTATATCTTATCTACTTCGAGATGGAAGACAAATCCCAGGTGCTCTCCAAGGTCCCAGTAGTCCGCGACTTTCCGGATATTTTCCCTGAGTCCCTCCCGGGATTTCCACCACAGCGAGAGGTCGAATTTCAGATCGAGCTCGTGTCCGGAGCACGGCCAGTATCACAAGCCCCCTACCGGATGGCCCCAAGGGAGCTGACTGAACTAAAGATCCAGCTAAAGGAACTAATAGATGCTGGTTTCGTCCGCCCTAGTTCCTCACCCTGGGGAGCCCCGGTTCTTTTCATCAAGAAGAAAGATGGGACTTTGCGACTGTGCATCGACTACAGGGAGCTGAATAAGCTGACTGTACGCAATACCTATCCCCTCCCTAGAATCGACGAACTGTTCGATCAGTTGCAAGGTGCGTCTGTGTTTTCCAAGATGGACCTGAGATCCAGCTATTACCAGCTTCGAATCCGAGAGGAAGATATCCCCAAGACTGCCTTTAGCTCCCGATACGGTCTATATGAATTCCTAGTGATGCCCTTTGGGCTCACCAGCACGCCTTCTGCCTTTATGGCCCTGATGAATAGAGTCTTCGAACCTTTCTTGGATCAATTTGTCATCATCTTCATAGACGACATCCTAATCTACTCGAAGACCAAGATGGACCATACTCGGCACCTGCAGATGGAACTACTAAAACACCGGGAGCACTCTCTCTTTGCCAAATTTAGTAAATGCAAATTCTGGCTAGAAGAAGTTGGATTCTTGGGCCACACGATAAACAAGGAGGGAGTAGCAGTGGACCAAGCCAAGATCTAGGCAGTACAAAATTGGCCACCACTCAGGACAGCTGCGGATATCCGGAGTTTCCTCGGTCTTGCCGGATACTACAGGAAGTTTGTCGAGGGTTTTTCCAAGATTGCCCTACCCCTAACTGCTCTCACCAAGAAGGACGTCACATTCCGATGGACGACGAAGTGTGAGGACGCGTTTGTCGAGCTGAAGAAGCGGCTGACTACTGCGCAAATCCTTACGATCCCCACAGGGACTGAGGGATTCCAAATCTACACCGATGCTTCCCTGAAGGGATTGGGAGCAGTCCTAATGCAACACGACAAGGTAGTGGCCTACGCTTCACGACAATTAAAGCAGCACGGGTTAAACTACGCGGCACACGATTTAGAGTTGGGCGCCGTCGTCTTCGCCCTTAAAATCTGGAGGCATTATCTGTACGGAGTAAGATGTGAGATCTTCTCCGATCACAAGAGCCTCAAGTATATCTTCACGCAGAAAGAGCTTAACCTCTGGCAGCGCCGATGGCTGGAATTCTTATGCGATTATGACTTCACTCTCCAATATCACCCCGGGAAGGCTAACAGAGTTGCTGACGCCTTGAGCCGCTAGCCTGCAATAGCCGGGAGTTTGATGGAGCAGTTCCCTAAGGATCTCTTTCAGTCTTTGATAGACATGGAGATTACCGTGGTTGCCCGAAGAGATCCGGAAGAGTACTACTTGCAGCTGTATTGGATAGAAATCCAATGCGACA
Source organism: Platanthera zijinensis (assembly GCA_039513925.1). Lineage (NCBI taxonomy): Eukaryota > Viridiplantae > Streptophyta > Magnoliopsida > Asparagales > Orchidaceae > Platanthera > Platanthera zijinensis. The sequence continues at coordinate 45,569,413 of CM077091.1, forward strand.
TCCGGGACTGGATATGAGAAGCCCATATGATCGACCCAGAGGTGATGTCGATCATCCGATCTCTGCAAGGAGGGGCACAGGAGGATTATAAACTGCATGAAGGGATTCTGCAATTCAAGCATCGCATATTTATTCCCACTACCGGAGGGATTCATGAGTAAATTTTGCAAGAGGCCCACCAGTCAAGGTACTCAATTCACCCTGGCGTAGTTAAGATGTACGTAGACTTGCGCAAGACCACCTACTAGCCTGGAATAAAAAGAGATATCACCAACTTCGTGGCCCGGTGTTAGACCTATCAGAAGGTTAAGGCCGAATGCCGCAGTCCAACAGGCCTATAATAGCCCCTGCCAATACCAGAGTGGAAGTTCGAAGACATCTCCATGGACTTCGTCCATGGCCTACCTCGATCCCGCTCTTGGAATGACTCAATTTGGGTGGTCATAGATCGACTCACAAAGGTAGTGCGATTCATTCCAAACCGACAGGGTGATGGAGTAGATATCCTGGCCAAGATGTTCCTAGATCAAGTGGTACGATTCCACGGAGTACCAAAATCCATCGTGTCAGATCGTGATGGTCGTTTCACATTTAAGGAGTGGAGGCGGTTGCAGGCGTATTTGGGAACCAAGTTGGCCTTCAACACCGCCTTCCACTCGCAGACAGACGGACGGACGGAGAGGACGAACCGGACAATGAAGGACCTTCTTCGACTGTGCATAGTGGAGCACAATGAGCCATGGGAGCAGCTATTGCCATTGGTCGAATTTTCATACAATAACAGCTACCAGGCTAGCAATAAGATGGCTCCATACAAGGCATTGTATGGAAGGCGTTGCCGAACCCCGTTGACTTGGGCTCAGGAAGAGGACCCGGAAGCCTTGGGAGTGGCTTACATCGATTACACTACGGCAGTGATACGGCTAATTAAGGAGCGAATACGGGAAGCGCAGAGCCGGCAGGCTAAGTACTATGATGCGCGGCACCGACCGGTGGAGTTTAGCGTGGGGGAAATGGTATTCTTGAAAATAAAGCCCATGCATGGTGTCTCCCGATTGAGGGAGCATAAAAAGATAGTGTTGGGTACATTGGAAAATGTGTACCTGATTTGAAGAAGCCCAACCTAGCTCAATGATATACATCAAGGTGTATTTGATGTTGTTTTTGAGTTGACATGTGCAGGTGAAGAATTGATAAAGTATGCAGAAAAAATTCTAAGTCCAAGTGTCGACACAGAGAAGGATGTGTCGACACATAGAAGAAATTGGTCGACATCAACACTGGGAAGCAGTGTCGACACATAGCAGTTAGTCTACAACTACACTGGGAAAAAGTGTCGACACAGAGGAAGTATGTCGACACATAGCAGTTAGTCTACAATGATACTGGGAAAGTGTGTCGACACAGAAGAAGTAAGTCGACACAACACTGGGAATTTGTGTCGACACAGAAGAAAAGCGTCGACCTCAACATTGGGAAAATGTGTCGACACAGAAGAATATAGTCGACCTCAAGTTTGTCGACACCAGCAGTATGTGTCGACACAGAAGAATATTGTCGACCTCAAGTTTGTCTACACCAGCAGAATGTGTCGACACATTGTGATTAAGTCGACACATTACAGCAGAGTTAAAAGAAGATTGTGTCGACACACTGAAGGGTCAAGAACAAGTTATTTTCAGAATAAGCTGTGTCGACTCAAAGGCAACTTAGTTGACATCACTGAAGACTGTGTCGACACCAAAGTCAATTGTGTCGACACAGATAGACAGATGGTCTCGACACTTTCTGACAGACTGTCTCGACATCTTGTGGTTCAAGACTAAGGCACAGGACTTGTTTGAAGACTTGACAGCTGTGGGTTGCCACCGATTAACTGAAACTGTCAGACTTGTCAGAAAACGGTTAGAAACCAGATCAGCCGGTTACCATGAAGGAAGTCTATAAATAGACAGATTCAGAAGGAGAAAAAAACCTTTTGAAATACATTGTTGAGAATCAAAAAAGTTGAGAAGGATTACAATCCAATTCATTTCAAGAAAGTGCTAGGCACTTAAGAAGATCTTCTCCGGAAGATCTAAGAAGACTATCTAAGGATAGATCAAAGAAGAGTTCTAATCAGAATTCAGAAGAATCATTCAAAGTGCTGGATAGAGAGAGATCAAGCCAGAATTTGAAGAAGAAGAAAGAAACCACCAGTGGATTCTCAAGAAGCTGTTTGGAAATCAACTCAGCTAAGTTCATATTCAAGAAGCTTTGAAGAAAGCTCAGATACAGTTGATTTCATCAGCTGATCAAGAATTGTCTTGGCTTTCTCTCTCTCAATTTAGGCAAGACAGTTAGATAATCTTTTCTATATTTCTGTAGGATCTGTTTACACAGATCTGAGTTGTAAGCCTATGTTATAAATGCTGAGTGTAGGAGTGTTGTACTCTGAGTGGTAGGGCTGTGTGCCTGAGTGTAGGAGAAGGGTCTTCTCTGAGTTGTAGGCCTTGGGGCAAGGCTGAGGTAGGGCTGTTGTACCTGAGTTGTAGGAACCAGTTGGGTTCTGAGTTGTAGGATCTGTTGATCTGAGATTAGTGGAAGTTTGGCCGAATCTAGCATACTGCTAGATAGGTGAAGGGGGAAAGTGGATGTACCCAGACCTTGGGGAACCACTATAAAACATTGTGCAATCTGTGATGTTTTATTTTCTGTGATTGCTGTGATCATTGTGTTAGCCATTAAATTGAATTCTGCCTAAAAGTTTTTATAAACAAGTAGAACCTATTCACCCCCCCCCCCCCCTCTAGGTGTTTAGGTTGTCTTGAAAGTTAAACTATCAAGTGGTATCAGAGGGAGGTTACTCAAAAAGGACTTAACAGTCTGAGGTAGATCTGAAAGGCAGATTCAAGATTCAAGAAGATGGGTTCTGGAGAGAATCATAAGGAGCTAGGGTCTATGAAATTACCCATATGCAGGAAGGAAATCTTTGGGATCTGGAAAGAAAGAGTCAGACTGTTTATGGAAGCATCTGACCCAAGAATTTACATCACAGTACAGGAAGGCCCCTTCATTCCAATGAAGGTATCAGTTCTTGATGCAAATATCCAAACTCCAAAGAGTTATTCAGAAATGACCAAGGATGAAATCATCTTGGCAACCATGGATAAAAGAGCACAGAACATTATTGTTAGTGCCATAGATGATTCAACATTCCAGAATCTGATTCACTGCAAGACCTCCAAGGAGATGTGGGATACATTGATTGTCTACATGGAGGGATCTGAAGAAGTAAGGCTGGACAAGAAGTCTATGCTAAATCAGGAGTATGAAAGCTTTAGACAAGGAAAATCTGATAGCATAACTGAGTGCTATAAGAAATTCTATAGAATTGTGAATGAGCTAATATCCTATGGAAGAGTCTTCAGTACCTATGAACTGAATGACAAATTCTTAAGATCCTTATCAAAGGATTGGGATACAAAGATCTGTGCCATAAGAGAAGTGGCTAAATTGGCAGAGATATCTCCTCCAACCCTGTTTGGAAAGTTGCTATCCTATGAAATGCAACTTATGGTGAGAAAGGAGGAGGAAAAGAATTCAAGAGGAGAGTATAGAGAAAAGACTGTGGCATTCAATGCTGAAGCCACTAGAAAGAATAGGAGGATATCACCATCTCCTCCTAAGGAAGTTACAGAAGATAGTTCTGAAAGTTCAAACAAGGGTTCTGAAAGCTGTGATTCAGATGCAGATTTTGCTGCATTCACAAGACAATTCCAGAGGTTCTTGAAGAAGAAGCAGTGGAAGTCTAGGCCTTCCCCATCACAGCAAGTTGATGACTATTATAAGAAGAAAAGGTCATCAAGGAAAGAGAAGAACAGATCAAAACCCAGCGAAGCCACTACTTCAAAGATTGTCTGCTATTGTTGCAATAGGCCTGGACATGTAGTGGCTGATTGTCCTGACAAGAGAAAGGAATCTTCAGAAAAGAAGAAGACTTATCAGAAAGGCAAGAAGGAGAAATCCTTTGTAGCAAAGAAAGATAAGAGTCTGTCAGACCAGTCAACTTCAGAATCAGGATCTGAAGCTGAAGCATATATTGGACTATATGCTGCATCTGAGGAAGAGGAGTTTATGCAGTTGCTAGACTCCATCAATGAACATCAATGCATGGGGTTGATGACAAGATCAGAAGAGGACATATGCCAGAATCAGTCTGGTCCTAATAAGGTAAAATGTCCTTCCAGTACATCTGTTTGTAGTACAAGTGAAGAATCAGCTACATCTGCATCAAGTGATGAAGATGCATCTGAATCTGAAGGAGATGTCTATCAATTGATAGACAAGTATGGGGACTTGTTGCAGGCACTTAAGAAAAGCAAGAACCTGGTTAAAACTCAGGCTCAGGAAATTGCTGAACTAAGGGTTGCAACAACTGAGTTAGAAAAAGTCCTTGATCAAAAATTAAATGAAATTGCCAAGCTGAAGAATATAACTATTATTCAGATGGGCACAATTAATTATACTAATGATCAAGTGAAGAGTCTGGAGGCCAGACTTAGAATTGAAAGGGATTTAGTGGCTAGTCACTCTAAGCCAAAATCTGTCTTACCCTTGATAGATGAATTTGTCACTCAGAAGGGTAAGGCTGGATTAGGATTTAAAGGTAACTCCAGGGCTGGCAGATTCAAGAGGAAAGGCAAAGCCCCTATTCAGCCACTAAACCTTTCAGTCCCCATAAAGTTTAGTAAGGTGAAAGTGCCTTCTAACAAATATGATCATGAAGACATTCAAGGTCATATTAAGACTAATGTTCTGAAGAACAAGGGTGTAAATGCAAGCAGGCCTACCTATGGTCATAAACCCAATGGTTTTAAGAAATCAGTAGGTGAAGTTGCAACAGCACCAGCAATGAACAGAAATTCTTCTGACAAAGTTGTATCTAGATCTAGATACAATAAGTTTGAATGTTGGTGCTGTGGCAAGAGAGGCCATTTTGCATTAGACTGCTGGTATAACACAAGTGTTATAAAGAATAAGAGTCAACCTGTTAGAAGAGGTTATGATAGCTTTACTAATGCTAACCTGAACCAAGGACCCAAGACTTACTTGGGTTCTAAGGGTAAGTAATTCTGTATTGCAGGTGAATCCAAGTAACCATGCCCCTATATGGTACTTGGATAGTGGTTGTTCCAGGCACATGACTGGAACAAAGGGGCTGCTGAAGGAGTATTCATCTGTCAAAGATGGACCTAAAGTGATCTTTGGTGGATCTGAAAGAGGAGTCATCAAAAGGTTTGGTAACATTTCTTCTAACCTAATTACTATCACTCAAGTGGCTTATGTAAAGGGTTTGAAACATAATCTAATAAGCATAAGCCAGCTAAGTGATTTAGGATATGACATTTCATTTGTTAAAGATGGATGTCATATCAAGAGGTCAAGTAATCAAAAGATCATATTGACTGGGTATAGGAAGAGAAATGTATACTGTCTTAATTTTGAATGTGAGAATAAGGCTTCTCCCATCTGTCTTGTAGCTGATGACAATGCTTCTCATTGTGTTAAGTGGCACAAGAGATTGGCTCATCTAAACTACAAGACAATTGGCCAACTCTTTAGCAAAGAGCTAGTGAGGAATGGACCTCAAATTAAGTGTATAAAGGAAGGGATATGCTCAGCTTGTCAAAAGGGAAAGCAGACAAAATCCTCCTTTCAAAGCCTTGAAAACAAGGATTCTGTGAGGTGCTTATACCTCTTGCATATGGATCTTTTTGGTCCTATGCCAGTTCATAGTCTAGGTAGGAAGGTCTACACTTTTGTGGTTGTAGATGACTATTCTAGATTTTCATGGGTGTTCTTTCTGAGACAAAAATCTGAAACCCCTAGTGTATTACTTAATTTTGTAAAGCAAATTCAGAATGAACTGAATAGTACAGTGGTCAAAATCAGAAGTGACCATGGTACTGAGTTTCAATCTGAAAGCATAACAAACTTGTGTAAAGACTTTGGGATTTTTCAAGAGTTCTCCTCACCTAGAACACCTCAGCAAAATGGAATTGCTGAAAGAAAGAATAGAACATTAATTGAAGCTGGTAGAACTCTATTGAGTGACACCTCTCTCCCAGAATATTTTTGGGCTGAGGCAGTTAACACTGCTTGTCATGTCATTAATAGGGCTTCTATCACCAAAAGCCACAGAAAGACTCCCTATGAGATTGTGAAAGGCAGAAAACCAAATCTATCCTATTTTAGGATCTTTGGTTGCAAGTGCTATATACTTAACAATGGCAAGTCATATTTGACTAAGTTTGCTGCCAAATCCCAGGATGGGATATTTGTTGGGTACAGCACAAATAGTAAGGCCTATAGAGTCTTCAACTTAACTAATCAAGTTGTTGAAGAATCTGTGCATGTTGTATTTGATGAAACAAGATTAATCAATTGTGAGTTGTCTTGTAGATCAAATGACTCAACAGGTATAAGCAAGAGGATGGACAAGCTCTCCATTGCTGAAGCTTCAAAGGAAGATGGAGCATTGGAAAATGAAGGCTGCTGTCCAGGGGGAGTACAAGAGATAATGGAAGCTGATGAAAACCAAGAGGTTCAGCAGAATGAAGAAGCTGGAGATGCTCAACCTGAAGGGAATCTTCCTCCAGCTATAAGATATCTAAGAGATCATCCTGCTGATCAGATAATTGGTGATCCAAGACAAGGAGTGCAAACTAGAAGCAGAAATCTAAGCACAGTTTTGCATTCAAGTTTCTTATCTCAAATAGAACCTAAGAAGTTTGAAGAAGCCATCCAAGACCAGCACTGGATTGATGCTATGCAAGAGGAGCTGAATCAATTCAGAAGGTGCAAAGTCTGGGAGCTTGTTCCTAAACCAAGAGGCCACAACATAATTGGCACTAAGTGGATCTATAGGAACAAGCTAGATGAGAGTGGGATAATAGTGAAGAATAAAGCAAGGTTAGTTGCAAAAGGATACAGGCAGGAAGAAGGGATTGACTTTGATCAAACCTTTGCTCTAGTAGCAAGGCTGGAGGCAATCAGATTGTTCCTTGCCTATGCAGCCTACCAAGACTTCAAAGTATACCAGATGGATGTGAAGTCAGCATTTCTGAATGGTGACCTTAAAGAAGAAGTATATGTAGAGCAGCCATTAGGTTTTGTAGATCCTCTTAAACCTGATTCTGTGTATAAGCTTAGGAAAGCTTTGTATGGGTTAAAACAAGCTCCAAGGGCTTGGTATGAAACCCTGTCTACCTTCCTCATTGAGAATAAATTCTCAAGAGGAAAGATAGACAAAACTCTATTCCTTAGGGAATCAAAAGGTAAGATCATCTTAGTTCAGATTTATGTTGATGACATAATCTTTGGATCTACTGAAAACAACCTTTGTAAAAAGTTTGCCAAACTTATACAAGGGAAGTTTGAGATGAGCAGTATGGGAGAACTTAAGTTCTTCTTGGGACTCCAAGTAAGACAGACTGATGATGGATTGTCCATATCCTAGTCTAAGTTCACCAAAGAATTAATTAAGAAATATGGTATGGAGTCATCCTCCACCATGAGAACTCCTATGGGAACAAGTATCCCTATATGCAAAGATGAGGCAGGAAAACCTGTTGATGAGTCATTGTATAGAGGAATAGTTGGGTCTCTACTATATCTTACTGCTAGTAGACCAGACATTATGTATGCAACATGTGTCTGTGCTAGGTACCAAGCCTGCCCTAAAGAATCTCATTATACTGCAGTCAAAAGGATTCTGAGATATCTAAAGGGCACTCCTAATCTAGGTCTTTGGTACCCTAGGAATAGAGATTTTCTACTAACAGGCTATTCAGATGCAGATTTTGCAGGATGTAGAGAGGACAGGAAAAGTACTACAGGTACTTGTCAATTCCTGGGAGGAAGACTAATATCATGGAGTAGTAAGAAGCAGACCAGTGTGGCAATTTCCACAGCTGAGTTAGAGTATGTTACTGCTGGAAGCTGCTGTGCACAGCTATTATGGATGCAGCATCAGCTTAAGGATTATGGTATTCAGGTAAGTAGAACACCTCTTTTATGTGATTCTAAGAGTGCTATTTCTATTGCTAATAATCCAATTTCTCATAGTAGAACTAAGCATATAGAAATCAAATACCATTTTCTTAGAGAACATGTAGAAAAAGGAGACATCTCATTGGAATTTGTAAAAACAGATTATCAAATAGCAGATGTATTTACTAAGCCTTTAGATGAAACCAAATTCAATAAATTCAAAATTGAATTAGGTATGTTAACCATTGATTAATGTATTAACAAAATCATTAACAATGCAATTGAAGTGGTATGTAAGTAAGTAAAAGTAATAACAACATAATCAAGTGTTAAAAAAGGACACATTGAAGTAACACTTACAAGTGGTGTTGAACCAACAGAAATTGGCTAAGTACAGGTTCAGGAAGAGCTAGTGTCCACTCCTACTCAAGATACTACAATTACTGAACGACTACAGGAGAAGCTGTTATCAGTACAAGTGCAAGAGGAAGCACAGTTAGGCTTATCTCAAGATTTAACTGCAGCAGGAGATTCAGCTCAACTGGAATTTACAATGGAGGAGTTATTCCCTGATGTTGATACTACTACTGATAAAGTAGGAGGTAGACCAGACATTGAGAAGACCATAGGTATGGACATTGATCAGGAAGCTGAAGTTGAGCCACAAGTTGAGGGGGAGCCAGTGGATGTTGAGACTGAGCAACAGGTCACTGGGACAGATACACTTCATCCTCCTCAAGAAAAAATTCACCTAGATACTTCATCTGATACTGAAACTGAAGAAGCCAGGATGGCAAAGAAAAGAAAACTTGTTGTATTTAAGAGAAGAAGCAAGAATTATAAGCAGGCTTTACAGACAACACCTCCACAAGTATCTCCTGCCTTTGATTATAACAGGTTTATGGTAGATCTACAGGTGAAATTGGATGAACACAGAATGGCTATGGAAAAGTATGTTGATGAAAATAGCAAGTCTATGCAGTTTGACTTAGCTCAGGATATCAAGTCCATCCAGTTTCAAGTCAACTTGCATAAGACAGAAATGACAGATTGCTTCCAAAAGGGAGGCAATGCTGTGGTTTATCTAGCTCAACAACAAGAGGCTATTACTAAAAAGGTAGATGATATTTCCCTGAAGCAAAGCTATGTATTGGAAAATCAGTTAAGAATGAATGATAATTTAACTGAATCTCATAATGCGATCATTGAGGAAGTCAAGAAGTTTGTTCCTGGCCTGCCTACAGATAAAACAAAAGAAAGGGAAGAATTTGATAAGAATTTTCAAGCTGCCATTGCTTCTGTTAAGACTGCAATCACTACCTCTCAAAAAGAAATATCTGAAAAGCTTCAAAGATTAAAACCATTTTTTAAAGAGGGTGTGAATTATCTGGATGGCCAAATCAGATTTCAAAAGGAAGATCTAAGAGATCATGTATCTAGAGAAGCCATAAAGGGGGAGAGGATGCTAATTCATGCAGGCTCAGAGCACTCCAAATGGGTGACCAATAGTATCCGAGCCATATTGGGATATCCCCCATTGTGTGATGATGCTATGGTGGCTAAGTCAGGAATACAATCAAATCTACTTGAAGGCAATCAACCTGAGATTGCCCAAGTCATTTACCCCCTCCAGATTTTGACATGATTGATCAGCAGGTTCAAGGCATGTATAGTCCTCCAAAGGAGGTTACTAATATTGTCATTGGGAAGGTTGATAAGCCAGAGGCTACTCTGAAAGAACAGCAAGATGCTCTATTAGCAAAGAAGAGATTCAGAGAGCAGGCTGCACTCAAGCCAGATTATGAGCAGTGGAGTCCTACTTCAAGGAACATAATACTCACTGCATGGAAAGCTGTACAAGACAAAGTTCATGAGAGAGGGAAGTGGTACAATGAGATAGAATGTCAAAAGTATGAGGCAAGACAGGAAGCTATAGTACAATTCAGAAGGAAAGATAAGCTGGGGAGGCTGACACCAGATGCTAAGGAGCCAAGCAAATACTTTCCAAAGCCTTTTCACTATTTTGAAAGGCAAAGGATCAAGGAAGAAGCTCAGAAGAAAGCTGATCAAAAAGGAAAGAAGATAGCTGAAGAATCAGAAGCTCCTGTGACAGCTACAATTCAATCTGGCAAAGGGATTATCATAAGAGAGCCTGATCAATCCTGATTATGTTTTTCGTTCCTTCATAATGTTTTTGTAATGTTGTGATGTGATCATTAAATGTAAAACAATGTAATCAAACATTACCCAGTTATAAACAAAATGTTGATTGGCATATTATAATGTTCATTCTGTGATGGATTGTTTTTTATGTTTTGTTTATATGAAGTATTCCTGTTATGTCACATATCATCAATTTAGTACTGTTTATAAATGGTGTATATCATTGGCTATAAGGGTTATGACTTCTCCAAATAGGGGGAGATTGTTGGGTACATTGGAAAATGTGTACCTGATTTGAAGAAGCCCAACCTAGCTCAATGATATACATCAAGGTGTATTTGATGTTGTTTTTGAGTTGACATGTGCAGGTGAAGAATTGATAAAGTATGCAGAAAAAATTCTAAGTCCAAGTGTCGACACAGAGAAGGATGTGTCGACACATAGAAGAAATTGGTCGACATCAACACTGGGAAGCAGTGTCGACACATAGCAGTTAGTCTACAACTACACTGGGAAAAAGTGTCGACACAGAGGAAGTATGTCGACACATAGCAGTTAGTCTACAATGATACTGGGAAAGTGTGTCGACACAGAAGAAGTAAGTCGACACAACACTGGGAATTTGTGTCGACACACAAGAAAAGCGTCGACCTCAACATTGGGAAAATGTGTCGACATAGAAGAATATAGTCGACCTCAAGTTTGTCGACACCAGCAGTATGTGTCGACACAGAAGAATATAGTCGACCTCAAGTTTGTCTACACCAGCAGAATGTGTCGACACATTGTGATTAAGTCGACACATTACAGCAGAGTTAAAAGAAGGTTGTGTCGACACACTGAAGGGTCAAGAACAAGTTATTTTCAGAAGAAGCTGTGTCGACTCAAAGGCAACTTAGTCGACATCACTGAAGACTGTGTCGACACCAAAGTCAATTATGTCGACACAGATAGACAGATGGTCTCGACACTTTCTGACAGACTGTCTCGACATCTTGTGGTTCAAGACTAAGGCACAGGACTTGTTTGAAGACTTGACAGCTGTGGGTTGCCACCGGTTAACTGAAACTGTCAGACTTGTCAGAAAACGGTTAGAAACCGGATCAGCCGGTTACCATGAAGGAAGTCTATAAATAGACAGATTCAGAAGGAGAAAAAAACCTTTTGAAATACATTGTTGAGAATCAAAAAAGTTGAGAAGGATTACAATCCAATTCATTTCAAGAAAGTGCTAGGCACTTAAGAAGATCTTCTCCGGAAGATCTAAGAAGACTATCTAAGGATAGATCAAAGAAGAGTTCTAATCAGAATTCAGAAGAATCATTCAAAGTGCTGGATAGAGAGAGATCAAGCCAGAATTTGAAGAAGAAGAAAGAAACCACCAGTGGATTCTCAAGAAGCTGTTTGGAAATCAACTCAGCTAAGTTCATATTCAAGAAGCTTTGAAGAAAGCTCAGATACAGTTGATTTCATCAGCTGATCAAGAATTGTCTTGGCCTTCTCTCTCTCAATTTAGGCAAGACAGTTAGATAATCTTTTCTATATTTTTGTAGGATCTGTTTACACAGATCTGAGTTGTAAGCCTATGTTATAAAGGCTGAGTGTAGGAGTGTTGTACTCTGAGTGGTAGGGCTGTGTGCTTGAGTGTAGGAGAAGGGTCTTCTCTGAGTTGTAGGCCTTGGGGCAAGGCTGAGGTAGGGCTGTTGTGCCTGAGTTGTAGGAACCAGTTGGGTTCTGAGTTGTAGGATCTGTTGATCTGAGATTAGTGGAAGTTTGGTCGAATCTAGCATACTACTAGATAGGTGAAGGGGGAAAGTGGATGTACCCAGACCTTGGGGAACCACTATAAAACATTGTGCAATCTGTGATGTTTTATTTTCTGTGATTGCTGTGATCATTGTGTTAGCCATTAAATTGAATTCTGCCTAAAAGTTTTTATAAACAAGTAGAACCTATTCACCCCCCCTCTAGGTGTTTAGGTTGTCTTGAAAGTTAAACTATCAGATGGATCCCCACTTCTTGGGCCCCTATCCGGTGATAGAGCGTGTTGGCCCCGTCGCCTATCTTTTGGCCTTGCCCCTAGAGTTGGGGAATCTTCACGATGTGTTTCATGTCTCTTCCTTGAGATGAGTCCTCCGGCAACCAGAGCAGTACCTTCGTACTCCACCAGTGCAGCTACAGTCAGATAGATCTGTCCGGCTCGAACCCGTCAGAGTAGTTGATTATAAGGTCAAGACACTATGTAATAAAGCCGTTCCAATGGTTAAGGTACTATGGTCAAACTACGGACGAGAAGAGTTCACGTGGGAACCTGAAGCACTCCTCCGAGAAAAGCACCCAGAGCTATTTCCCCAGGTATGTTACTTTTTTCACTACTTCAAGCAAATTTTCGGGGACGAAAATCCTTTTATTTTTATTGGATTGTAACATCCCGACTTTTATTGGGCCACCAGAGCCCTAGTGGGCCCAATAAAAGTGACCCGAGCCTCTACCCGTGACCCGGTATGAGGCAACCATAGGCAGGGTATCGAGCTAGAGAACTCCGAATTGAGTTCTATCAATTCTTGTGGCCTCGTATAGTTAATACGAGCGCATCAGAACTCATTCAGTTGGACCCTGATATCATATAGTGGATTTGGCCATTCCTCGCAGAACGTCGCGAAAATGAGATTTTTGGATATTGACATAGAGAACTCCGATTTGAGTTCTGTCAATTCATATGACTTTGTATAGTTGATACGAACGCATCAGAAATTGTTGCGTCGCGATTCGAAGCCTAACGATGATCATAAGCGTTTTGACCGTTTTAGCACGCTACGACGCGCAAATTTCGTACTTTCGCCAAACGGACTCCGATTCAACCCCAGTTAGTGGCGTTGGACTTGTATGGTCAATACGAAGTCAACAGAAGTCATTCCGGTAAATTTCAATGACAATTGGTCAACTCGTGGTCAAATCTAGCATAATCGTGCATCGAAAAGGGTGCGCACACCAATTGTGACACGCCACCCGAACTTTCTGACCCCAACGACTTGGACCCACATTGAATTTGACCAGCAAGGGGGACCCACCCAAGGGTTGACTTGGACAAACCCTCCTAAAAATCCACTTTTTGGATTTTTATCCAAATGAGGAGCCCACCTCCTCTCCAAAGGAGGATGGCTCATGCCCCCTCACTCTCCTTGGGGCCCCCAACCAGCAACCAAGCTTAGGATGGGTGGAGGCCCACCCCATCCCTCTTCTCCTCAATTTCCCCTCTCTTTCCATAAGGCCCAAGCCCATAAAGGGCCTCATCCATTGTCCCCACATGAGGGAAAATGAGAGACCTCCAACTGTCCTTGGACAGCTGGAGGGACAGCTGGAGGGTGGGATTAATCCCTCCCTAAGGAGGGATTAGTCCCACACCACCCAAAGGGAGGAAGTCCCCCCTCCACCTCCCTATAAAAGCCATCCAACCCCCTCTATTTCCCTCACAGCTCTCAGAGAATCCCCTCCCTCTTCTTCCCCCTTTGTCGGAGCTCTGGTGGCCGAAAAAAGCCAAGCCGAGGAGCTCCTCCACCACCTTGAGCCATGTCCGACCAAGCCGGCCCCTCCCGAGCCCGCCAAACACAGGTGGAACCTTCTCTTCCTCCCCCTCATCATTTTTGACGTAATGCATGCGAGCTCCGGCGGCCGGAGAGCCGCCGCCATCACCTCCTCCCTACGGTTCAAAATAAAAAAATGGCTCCGGCGATGGCCGGCGGCGGCAGGCCGCCGGACCATCGCCGGAGGGAGCGCCCACCACCGGCGGGTTGGCCGGTGGTGGAGCCACGGCCGGCCGGTGGCCGGCCGGCGGCGGAGAAGCCCCGTAAGGGGCGTCAGTTTCATTTTAGCGGGGGGAGGGGATGATGAACAGTAAATTCTGTTTATAATTTATTTTATTTTAATATTATAATATTATAATAAGAGGTTTGATTTTTCAGAGGCTAAGATAGAGCCCTCATGAAAAAGTTTTTAACATGAAAATTGTTACCCTCAATGAGGTCAGTCTCCACAAAAATTTTGAGAATTTTAGGAGTTGATTAGGTATTTTTAAAAGCCCAAATAAAATTTGTTTGGCCAAATTAAAGGCACAAAACACTTTGGAAAATTACAAAAAAATTAATAGGCTCATATTAGGCTCTCTTAAGGGTTGTATCAAAATTTGGGGTCAAGGGGATAAGTTTTTATATTTTTCCTAAAATCTGGAAGCCTATGGTCGCGTTCGGAAATTATTACGTTCATTTTCTTCGAAAATGAAATTGGAGCGCGTGACCGTCCTTTCTAATTTAATTAATAAATTCAAAGTTATCGTATCGACGAGAGTGGCTGAGGCAAGTGACCAAGCTCCGTGTGTTCTGAGACTTTGTGAAACCGTCAAGCGCCTCGACTCTCGGGTGATCTGGAAACGCTCGGAAAGTGAGAGTACGAGCAGCGAGTTGCACATTATTCTCGATTAATATTAAGGGTGTAACTCCTGATAAGCCACTAATCCGATTAAGTCATGATTAATAAGGCGCAACCAAATCATAATCAGATCTTAATAATGGGTGTAATCCAATGAAGCCTTATTTAGAACTGAAATAGAACTGAATGTGCCTCCTGAGAACGGAGATGAGACTGAAGCCTCCTGGATGGAGTGATTGGACTACAAACCATTTTCTTTATGATTATTTCAGTCTTGCACTGGTCCTGTTCTTTTATTCTTTTCAATTCAAGTACTTTCAATTCAGCTTTACTCCAGTCCCGTACTGGTCAAGTACTTTCAATTCAGTTCTACTCCAGTCTCGTACTGGTCAAGTACTTTTAATTCAGCTTTACTCCAATCTCGTACTGGTCAAGTACTTTTAATTCAGTTCTACTCCAGTCTCGTACTTGTCAAGTACTTTTAATTCAGTTCTACTTCAGTCTCGTACTGGTCAAGTACTTTTAATTCAGTTCTACTCCAGTCTCGTACTGGTCAAGTACTTTTAATTCAGTTCTACTCCAGTCTTGTACTTGTTAAGTACTTTTAATTCAGTTCTACTCCAGTCTTGTACTGGTCAAGTACTTTTAATTCAGTTCTACTCCAGTCTCGTACTGTTCAAGTACTTTTAATTCAGTTCTACTCAAGTCTCGTACTGGTCAAGTACTTTTAATTCAGTGCTACTCCAGTTTCGTACCGGTCACGTTTCTTTCTAGCACTTTAAATAAGCAGCATAAACACCTCATTTGTCCTCATTGTAATTTACTATTATAATCCCGGGTCTTGATCTGACGAGCAGTCGTTATTAAGGTTGAGCCTTAGTTGGGGATAACCGGAGTTGAGGTATTCCTCCAAGTCTAGCCCCAAATAAAATGCTCCCATGCTCCTTGTCAAAAGTAGAGCTAGTGCCGCCACCCGAAGTTTGAAGCCTAGTAGGGCAGGCCGACGTAGACCCGGTGTGTATTATGTTTGCCATTGATTGATTGTTTGAAAATTGCTTGCAGTGGAATAGTGGCGGGTCAGTCCCTTCTGCAGACAGTTCGTACCGGTGCGGGAAAGTTGACGACTCAAGGCGACAGGGAGATGGGTATCACGGCTGACCGGCCGTTTTATTCCCCGTCAGGTTTTCCTCCGCTGGTCGTCCAAAATGATTCGCTGGATGTCGCTCACATCCAAGAGTACACCAGGTTGTACGTTAGGGCCTTGGGTTGTGCGGTACGATCACACCAAGAAGTGGTAGGACTGGCCACTATCACCGACGACCACATAGGTGAGGCCTGCGGGGCTCGCTACCCTTCTGGAATAGAAGCGGTGCAAACTATGTCGACATAGGGTTTGTGTGCGCGACTGTGAATGCCTGCGATATGTGCGCGGCTGTGAATGCCTGCGGTATGTACGCGGCTATGAATGCTTACGGTATGTGCGCGGCTGTGAATGCCTGCGATAGAATTCAGGATATGAAAACATGTTGTGCTGATGAGGTAGTAGAGCATTGTTATAACCGTTTTATACTATTGTTGCTTTTTCCGGTTATACTGCACTCTTTTATATTTGCTCCTAGCTGTTCATATATGGAATATTGTGCTAACCCTCTCGTGCTTCGGCTATTTACTTCTGTTGGGTGGGTGCATGCTCGTCCCCAGGATGTGGATCTGGGGAGGAGATTAGTTTCCACTTAGCTTTGTGACTAATGGTTATTTGATTAACCATTCACAGGAGGTGGAGCACCGTAGTGACCCGCTGCCGCAAGAGATTACGCCAGCAGCTAGGTCTACTCGAGCAGATGCACCCCCACCGTCCCCAGAGTTTAGAGATGTGAGTTCTGCCGAGCAGCGTAGAGAGAGAGTATATGAGGATTATATGTAACACATGTATAGCCCATGGGCTTATATAAGTACTTAGGCTTCGAACCTAGAATCGCTGTAATTTTGATATGTGATATATAAATCTGCAATGGTTTCCTGTTAATGCTTCTGCTATATTCTGATGGGTTGTGAATGTTATGATTCGAGCCAACCAAGGCGGCCATCTAGTGCTTGGACAGGGTGGATTGTTTCCCCTATGAGCACTGGGTGGGCGTCTTGGGCAAGTAGTACCCCTTCGGCCCGACCCGGGCAAATGGTTGGTGGGGGGGGGGGGGGTACTATAGAAAAGCCTTACCAAGTCCATTCCCCAGATGGAGAAGGGTCAAGGGGATGTGATACTCCTAAGGCGCTAGGCCGGTTGCAGCTTGAGGGGGCGAACAACTGGCACTTGTGACACTTCTTCGTGAACTCCGCCGCATCCTGGCCCAATGTTGGCCATAAATACCCTTGCATGAGAAGCCTTCCTTCCAGGGTCCGACTCCCGGAGTGACTCCCACACTCCCCGGAGTGGACCTCCTCCAAGATCCTCTAGAACTCCCTTTCGGCCACGCAACATGCCAACATTCCTGAGAGGGTCTTTCGGTACAGCTGTCCATCGCGGATGAGGTAGTGCGCTGACTTGTACTTGAATTTCTTCTTATCCATCCCTTCTGGATACTCCCCTGTGGAAAGGAAGGTCGTGAATGAGTCCATCCACGAGGGGTGCTGGTCTACCTCCATCAACACTCCCTCTTCAATGGAAGGGCGGAACAGGTTCGTGATGATAACCCCCATCCGGGGACCATGTTTTGCTAGTCGGTCCACCTGCTCGTTCTCTTCCCTGGGCACGTGTCGAACGAAGAAGGTCTGGAATGTGCCGATGACCCCCTTTACCTTTGCCAAGTATAACTGAAGGGTAGGCTCTCTTGCGTCAAACTCCTCATTGATCTCGGAGGCCACCACCATGGAATCAGTGAGGACCTCCACATCATGCACTCCTAGCTCCCTGTCCAGGCGGAGCCCTGCAATCACCGCCTCGTACTCGGCCTGATTGTTAGTAATAAAAAAATGAATAACTATCATTTGTTCTATCTTTGTTCCCTTGGGGATTTCCAAAATCACCCCACCCCCAGGGAATGCTTACCCGAGGCACCATCCACCATCACCTTCCAGGGAACTAGGCGGGTGAGCTCTTCCTCCGCCACCTCGACCACATAGTCAGCCAAGAAGTCAGTCATTTCTTGGGCTTTGATCGAGAGGCGGGGAACAAAGGAGATATCGAACTCATTTAGCTCCACCGACCACTTAGCCAACCTGTCCGAATGCTCCACTCCCTCAAATAAGTTGCGGAGGGGGTGGTCAGTCACCACTCAGATTGAGTTTGCCTGGAAGTAGGGTCGGAGCCTCCGAGCCATGATGATTAGGGTGAAGGCTAGTTTTTTCAAGATGGGGTATCGAAGCTCTGCCTTCCTAAGGACCCGGATCATATAATAGACGGGCAACTGTTTCTTCCCCTCTTCCCGGACAAGGAAGGAGCTCAAGGCTTCTGCTCCAACCCCAAGATACAAGTACAGATCCTCTCCCTTGTTTGGCCCTTAGAGCAGGGGGCCTGAGTCAACTGCCTCTTCAAGACCTAGAACGCCTCCTCGCATTCCCCAGTCCACTCGAACTTCTTGCCTCATCTTAATGCTTTGAAGAAAGGCGAGCACTTCTCCCCAGCCCGGGAAAGGAACCTGCTCAACCCTGCCAGCTTCCCTGTCAATCACTGCACCTCCTTAGCATTTTGAGGTGACCCCAACTCCATGATCGCTCGGACCTTGTTAGGATTTGGTTCCACCCCCGTAGGGGTGAGAAGGTAACCCAGGAACTTGCCCCTGTTGGCCTTGAAGACACACTTCAAGGGGTTCAGTCTCATCTTGTACTCGCGCAGGGTGGCGAAGGTCTCCTCTAGGTCCCAAAGGTGAGAGTCCATGTCTCGACTCTTGATCATGAGGTCATTTACATACACCTATAGGTTCCTTCCCTTATGTCCTTGGAAGACCCCATCCAACATCTTCTGATACGCCCCTGCATTTTTCAGCCCAAAGGGCATCATTTTGTAGCAGTAACACCCATCCCCCGTGATGATGGAGACATCTTTGACGTCGGAGGGGTGTATCTTGATCTGGTGATAACCTGAAAATGCATATAAAAAACTCATTACAGGAGAACCGACGGCTGAGTCTACCAGCATGTCGATCCGAGGCAAGGGATAACAGTCCTTAGGGCACGATTTATTAAGTAAAGAAAAATTTACGCACATATGCCACCAGCCGTCTCTTTTTTTTAACTATTACTACATTAGAGACCCCGCCTGGGTATTGTATTTTGGATACAAAGCCGGCCTTGAGGAGTTTAGCCACCTCCTCCCTAATGGGCTCAGCCAGCTTATCCGCGATGGATCTCTTTTTCTATTGGATGGGGCGGGCCTCTGGGTCCTAGTTGAGGCGGTGGCAGGCGACGTTCACATCGATCCCTGACATATCCGTGACGCTCCACGCAAAGATAACTATATTCTTCCGAATATACTCATTCATCCTGCCCTGGTCCTCCGGGGTCACCCCCCCCCCCCCCCCCCGCTGATTCGAACCTTCTTCACCCTGCCCCCGAGGGTGAGAACTCCATCTCCACGACCTCTTCTACAACCTCCAGACGAGACTGCTCCTCCATTCTCCAACGTCCACCCCTACCGGGGTAAGGACTTCTTCCTCGGCTTCCTCCACGATCATCGCCTCGGCCGGCTCTTGGACTTCCTCTGCCACCCCCACCTGGGTGCGGTCCTCCTCCACCTCCATCTCCACTTCCTCGGCCTCCTGCTCCACCTCCTCCATCCTATGCTCCATCTCCTTGGCTCCCTCCTGCCAATATATGGAGTTCATAGCGGTGACGTAGTATTACTCGCCACCTTGGGGTCGCCCCGGACCCGGACCTGGATCCCCTCGACGCTGAACTTCAGGAATTGGTGGAGGGATTAGGGGACGCAGCGGAAGGCGCTGATGAGGGGTCTCCCATAGATGGTGTTGTAGCTGCTGGGGGCATCCACGATGACGAACCTGTAAGTGCGAGACTTCCCCTCAGAGTGACATGGAGTCCCACTCCTCCTTCTACCTCCTTCCTCTCTCCCGAGAACCCAAAAAAGGCCCATTTGAGGGCAGCACTCTCTTGGCCTCCACCTTCATCGCGTCAAACACCTTTTTGAAGATGACGTTGACCGAACTTCCATTATCAATTAGGATCCGGGAGACAGTGAAGTTCTCGATGGCTGTCTGGATGACCAACGCATTGTAAAAGGGATCCTCACGATCTGGCATATCCTTCCTCGAGAAGGTGATCTTCTCTTTCGGGGGTGGGGTCTGGGATGTGGAGCCAACGCTCCTGCGGTACATGGTGTGGAGGCTCGCCTTTCGGGAAGCCTCAATCCCCACCCCTATGGATCACTCTGATTCCCCCCTCGGGTTCCAACATCCTCCCGGTCCTCGCACCTGTCCTCCTCTACCCGAGGCAGGACTTCTTCGATCCGCACTCCCTGGCGGTCTTGCTGTTATTGCTTCTCCCTATTTTCTCTCATCTCGAGGAACTCCAGGCACATGGTGGTAGCGTGCCCTTCCTTTTGGTGGAAGTCAAAGTAGGGAAACTCAACCCTAAATTCTCTCCTCCTCCTCCGCGCGCTCTTCTCCTCTCCCCCATGGCTATATCCATAGCTTGGTTCTAGTCAGGGAGAGGTGGTCTCTGGCCTTGCCTCCCACCTCGAGGGTAAAACTAGCCCTGACCCTCTAGCGGTTGTCTCCTCCATGGAAATCTCTCCACGGCCCCTAGTCCTACCACTCCGGCCTCCAATCTAGACGATGGTTCGGCTCCTTTCGCCCCCACCTATGTTGTTACTGCTGCTGTTGTTCCCTCTACCGGGGTTCCGCTCTCCTCTCCTTTTGACCTTTGCCACCTTTGGGCCTCTCTTCCTCCGTGTCCCACCTGGCCAGCTTCCCGACAAACTCCAGGTTCGACGCCTCCCCGTCGACTTCCCTTGCTGCCCTCTCCATCATCTCCTCATAAGAGAGGGGAGGCACCCTCTTCAGTTCCATTCTGAAGAAACCCTGCTGCAGCCCTAGGGTGAAGGCCATCATAAGGGTGAGCCCTGACATCTCTTGGACCTGAGTCACCTCCTCCTGGAACCAGTCCACGTAGCTCTCTAGGGTCTCGTTCACTCCCTACTTGATGTGGAACAGGGACTCCGACTCTTTCTTCCTCCTTTTGGAGGTGGTGAACCTCAGCATGAACCCCCGGCGTAGGTCCTCGAAGCAGTAAATGGAGTTGGCCGGCAGCTGGTGGAACCACTCTCCCGCCTTCTTCTTGAGAGTGATTGCGAAGAGCCTGCACTTGAACCCATCCGATATCTGTCCGATCGAGACCACATCCTCAAACCACTGGACGTGCTGGACTGAGTCTCCCTTTCCAGCATAGTAAGACATCTCCGGCTCCCTGAACCCCTCTAGAATCGAGGCGGAAGAAACCAATTCGCTAAAGGGGCTGCCTCCCCATGCTTGACGGGCTGGGGGGTGGTCTCGCACCCCCATCTATCTGAACCTGCCACCGCTTGCCGAGCCTGGGAAGAGCACTCGCCCACAGAGCTCGCATCCTCTCCTTCCTCCACTACTTCCTTCCCAGCTCGCCTGCCAGGAGCGTCCTTGCCGAGGGCCGGGACCTTGAGCACAGGTACTACTGGAGTCGAGCACTCGACACGCGCGCCAAGTGCGAACCTGACGAGGCCGAGCACCTCCTGCTTGAATTCTTCGAACATCCCCACCATGGACAGAGGCGGGGGGGGGGGGGTGGCGAGTCGGACCTGTCCGAGCCTTGCCCTGATCCTCCCTCATCGAGCCCGCTGAAGATTTTCTGTGCTGACCATTGTCCACACTCACCGCACCAAAATGTTGAAACAGAGAATTCGTCCTCTGTGGAGTTTGCCCTTGGGGAAGAGGTGGTCGCACGCCTACTTCTCTCCTGCAAGAAAAAACAAAGGGAACTGACCTAAGGGCTCGACGCGGATGTCCCACCTCACACCCAGAAGATCTTAGAGCGCTTTCCCTCCCTTAGCCAAATGTCGAGCTAAGGCTACCTCAAAAAGCGGAAGAAGGCCTGGGACCAAGTAAGCATGCCTTTTGAGGTGCCCCTTGGGTCCTATTAATAGGATTCTGAAAACGGCCTGCAAAAAGCCAATCTCCGTTGTTTTGAACAGCTATGTGCAACCCAAATGGGTCTGCCAACAGCATAACTCCGCTGTTCTAACTGGCTATGGACAGACCAGCGAGGGCAAAATGGTAAAAGATACATCACATGAGACTGGGCGAGTAGTCCCCGAGGCCTCTACTCGCCTGGGGTGGAGAGTGCTCAATGGAGATGGCACTCGCCGCCCTCCCCGGCTTTGGCGAGTACGGACCCGGTTGGCTCTGCTCGCCCGCCGATTGCCGAGCTCCCCTAGGGCGAGTACGAGCTCGGTTGGGCGAGTCGAAGGGCTGCCGAACTCCCTCTTCATTTGGGTGCTCGCCAGGGGCTTGGATTACTAGATCTGACTCGCCTAGTCCCCGTCGGGCCCACTCGCCGGATACGGGGTTGTATATACTGGTCAATGGAGGAAGAAATAAATCAACATTTGAATGACCATATAGTACTTGTTGAAAATAAAAACTATAGAAATGTTGTAAAGTGAGGCAAGTAGGAAGCTTCCTTTAGTTGAGTGACCAAGTGGGCGTCATATTAAGTGCATGGCTATTACAATGATATAAACTAAACATCCAACAAGTCATCATGGGGTGTCATCCATTAGAGTAAGCCGAGTTGATTCAATGTTTGTAATTTAGGAACAGGAAAGAATTTTACTAAGTAACCAACAAGTTTTCATGGGGGTGATATCCATTAGAGTAAGCAGAGTTAATTCAATGTTGTTGTTTGTAATTTAGGAACAAAACAACATTTTAGAGACATTTTGTTCGAGATAATATCCATCAGGGATGGATGAAGATTCTAAACCTAAAAAATAATTGAGAGGATCGAGGTTCTTCATCTCAAATTGGCGATGGAGATATTGTTGGTAGCTCTGACATTCATGTTTCATCATCACCTGCTATAATCATATTTTCAACATAAAGAATCAAACATTGCCAGGATTACTATGCGGAATGAATAAATCATCATCATAAGGATTGAAAATGATATTAAGTTATGCAATAGTAGTACTAAACTTAGAGAAGCAAACAAGCAGAGTTAGACGAGCCATGACTACAAAAGTCTCTTTTGTGTATCATTTAGCTACCAGATGAGCTCTGTATCATTCCGCGGATCCAACTGAATAGGTTTTGACTTCCACCCAATAGATGTATGTCAAAATCTACTCAATCTACTATCTAATCTCAAGTTTGAGCTTTGTCTAAATCATGATACTTTTTCTTTCATAGCTTGCTATCAAACATTGCTTGTGCCAAGCTCTTTATAAGAGTAAAGCTCATGCATCTAAAGTATAAGAAAAAAATAAAGGTTTTAGGGTTTAGGGAAGTAGACCCTAAACCTTCCATCCTATGAAATAAAAAGTATTATGATTTAGACAAAGCCCAGACTTGAGATTAGTTAGCTAATCTCAAGCCCGAGCTTTGTCTAAATCATGATACTTTTTCTTTCATAGCTTGCTCTCAAACATGGCTAGTGCCAAGCTCTTTATAAAAGTAAAGCTCATGCATGTAAAGAATAAGAAAGAAATGAAGGTTAGGAAGGTGATGAGAAATTTTTTTTATGTGTTGAATGATGAAGGGAAACTGACACAAAATCAACACCTAAAGCAAGTATTCTAAGGACATGCTCAGAGATAGGAGGAACTGTAAGTTCTTCTGGAGAACTGTATCAAAATCAGAAACAATGCAACATTTGCATTAGAATGAGGGTGTAGTGAAACTTAGATAAAATTTGGAAACATATGAGAACATAATATCTTCCCCAAAGGTAACTTGTGTAGGAAGGCATAACTTATTAGATATAGATCCAATGTGGTATCTTTGCGGGGTTGGACTAAAAACAAAACAAATACACCTTAAACGTTTTTTAGGGTATAGTAATTGAGGGTTTTTTCATAAAGGCGCTCAATAGGATAGACGTTGTGGAGGATCAGATTCGGGGTTCAGTTGATATCTTGTTAAAAATGCTTCCCCTCTAATCTTTACTAGACATGGGGCAGAAATAGGCAGTGTTTTCAACATTTCACTTGGCTTCACCATATTTTGTAGTACAAGAATGCCGAAGAATAGTTCCCAACTGATTGGGAAGCTCTAGAAAAGATGATTGTTTATATCCCAATCAACATCAATGGGCGAAACTTTGATGAAGTGTGATAATTGGTTTTTGATCATAGTAAGCTAAAGTGATACATTTTTGGTAGTTCAAATCCATGTTTGAAGAAATTAGTTTAAATAAAATAGAAAAAATATTCATAAATAAAACTTAGAACTGACATTAGATTCATTGCTTAGAATCCATACTATTTTTTAACCATAGAGAATTCCGGATCATTCAGCTCAAAACCACCTGGTTAGAACGGAGAGACTGCCATGAGATATAAAGTAAAGATGAGGCTTTTGCATACACAATGTAGGACTAAAGCAAGCCAATAAGCATCTTCACCTGAATATCCATGTGAGTGATGGAACCATGGGCCCCGGGTCGGATTTACTGTGTACTGACTCCTTATATCATGTAGAGAATTCGGGAGCATCCAACTCAAAACCAACGGGTTATGGTAGAAAGACCCACACCAGACATCGTGTAAGATCCGTTTCCCCCTTCCCGAGGCTAACCCGGATCTTATGCCCAGAACCGCCGCCTTACGGTGGCACTAACACACGGGTTAGTCGACACCGCAAGACGCTGATTTTGCCGGCTAGTATGATCATAACCTGTTGGCCAATATGAGAATATGAAGTATAAAACAGAGTAAATGCAGTAGTCCACAGCCACAGTACTAATCACATATACATAAAATGAGAAGTACAAAATATATAGTCCACAATGAGTACAATAATAAGAGAGTAAAAAGGGCTTATGCCCAGTACATCAATATCAAATCACTCTCTCTCAATCTACAACAGCGGAAATCTATAATCTCACTCATCACACCTGAGTACGTGCTCCAGTTGTAGTAGTAGGAGGTACCGGTATCTGCTCCTCAAGTCCTGCCTCCTCGACGCGCTGGTCCATCACCTTGAGCTCCTAAAATAGTATGGTCACTGACCATTAGTCAAAAAGACTAAGTCGTTTCCTTCACACCTCGCCCCGTCGCTCTTAGGCATCGAGCGGGAGGAAGAAGCGGAGGACAACAAGGGGTGGCAAAGGTGGAAGCAGGTGACAAGAGTAACTAGCAGTTGTAATAAGTATTGTTATCATACTCTAGCAGTTCTAAGTAAGTAGTACAAGTAAGTAAAACAGTACTATAAAAGAAAGAACTGAAAGTAAGAGCAGGAAATAAAGTACTGAAAACTAAACTATCTATCATCACAGTCGTACCTTAACTTATAAAAATGCCCATACAAATTTATAAGTTAAGGTTTCCAGGAATTGTAACTTATCATATAAAAGAGCCCATACTAATTTATATGATAAGGATCTATGATTGCGTATACCCTAATATGTATGAATGATTATGATGGAGTTTATGTAGCAGACAAGTGCAACTCACACACAACGACTTCGTGATCACAGACCTTTAGTTCCCGCTTTTCGAGAGCTAGCATCACTCTCAGGTACCACCGTCGTGGCTCCGGCAGCAGCGGATCGGGCTTCTCCGCTTTTTAGGCGGGTATACACACTACCAGGCCAAGACCTCTCCTGTACGCCTCTGTACACCGAAAAGTGCACTCTAGAGTCTCCGCGTACCATTGCTAGCTACCTGCTAGACTTTTAGGTCGGGTATACGTCTTCAGGGATTGTCTGCCTGACCGCAGTATTAAACAACATACTGGTCCTTCCAACAGTACACCTCACCCGGGTCACCGCACTGCCATCGGTGTGACGATTGGCCCAGTACCGCGTGACCCACCACCATTTATGCACATGCAAATATTTCATATCGAGCCTCCAGCTCATAGGACCAACATGTCCTGATTCCTCCAACCCTGCCTGGGCGAGCAAGTAAACCAAAAACTTCCTTCCAACTCTGCACGGGTGAGCAAGTAGTCAATAGACTCCAAGTCCCTCAAACCCGGCACGAGTGAGTATATAACTCATCAATTCCCTCCAACTCCGCACGGGTGAGCAAGTAGTCAATAGACCCCAAGTCCCTCCAACCCGGCACGAGTGAGTATATAACTCATCAATTCCCTCCAACTCCGCACGGGTGAGCAAGTAGTCAATAGACCCCAAGTCCCTCCAACCCGGCACGAGTGAGTATATAACTCATCAATTCCCTCCAACTTCGCACGGGTGAGCAAGTAGTCAATAGACTCCAAGTCCCTCCAACCCGGCACGAGTGAGAACAAATACAGTTTACCTAGCCTATTAGGCTACTCTTGCCTACCGGTTATTACACTTAATGAATTAAGGTTAATCCCAGGACTGCCCAGGGTATGCCCAATGAAGGGGTCTCGGGGGCACTAGGAACCAAGATGGAATTAAAATCCAAAGTTACCTTTCGCAAGGATAATTACTTTTAGTTGGTGTCTACCCAAGATCCACAACTAACTCTCATTGTTGCTTTAGGACTAATCTAATGACTTAAGGTATCATTATTAGAAGGGCGACGGTCTTCCGCCGGCCTCCGCTCAAGTGGTTACCCAAAGACTTGCACTTTTACTCTCGTCACTGAGACGTCACTAACCACCAGGGTTATATTTCCAATCATATTCCCTAGCTCAATTGTCGATCTATCCCCTGGTGGGCCTTATGGTACAATCTACGTTTACTATGTGCAGCCCATGACCTAGTACCACCTCGAAATCAAACTTCTAAATCCTTGGCCAACAGACCCCAAATATTTATCCTAGGGTGGTATGGACTAATGAAATGAATGTATTGATTTTCACAACTTTCCTAGGTCATTAAGGCCTTTAATTAAATCCTTTAAATTATTCCCTAGGTCATTTTACACATGAAGTGGTATCAATTAAAATCTACTGACCTAAGGGAATTTTCCTGAGTTGCATATGATTAAAATATTACTGTCTACAAGATCTCATAATTTTTCTTTTTATATTTCTATTTATCCAATAATTAATACAGATTCTACATATTTATCATTTTCCAAATGAATTATAAGAAATATATCAACCAAAATTCCAGGAAAATTACTGAGGATATATATCACTACTTTATGACTAATGGCAGAGTTTCATTAAATTCTACAGTGTAGTGGCCTATCAAATTCAATTCTTAATTAATTACCAAAATGCCATTATGCTACCTCCATAATTAACAATGCATACAAAAATTCTGAAATAATCCTACAAGGCTAATATCACAATTATACAACTCTTAGAAATAATGGCACAATTTTACAACATGTAATTCCAATAATTCATGAATAAATACAAAAAGGGATAAAAGAGTAAATTCAGTGTATTTTGCTCCAATAATTCTCAAACAGAGGTATAAAAATTTTCCTAAGTCAATTAACACCTCATTTTTGACTTAACAGATTTTAGGGGGTTTTCCTTGGTAAAAGTCTATTTTTCCAATTTCTTTTCCAAAAAGAGCTATATTTTGATAAATCCAAATAATGGGATTTTTGATCCCAAAAATCCCATAAATAATTCTAGGGTGAGTTTTACCCTAATTAATCACTGGAATAAATTCCATGATTTTCGCATGCCTCAACTAGGCTGAATACACAATATATCATTTCTAGCTAAATGCACCCCAAGGCCATAAGTAGCCAACACATGCAAGTGGGTTAACCCAACATGCAGTGGTTCAAATGGGCTGAAATTTTTATCAGACCCTAACCATGTCACAGAGGACCTGCCACCAAAATTTGGGACTGTTTGGGTGCCTATAACTCCAAATATTTTATTAATTCATATTTTGATATTATTGTAAAAACTATAGAACAAGGTATCCCAAAAATTCCTAATTTTTGGCATGGGCTAGATATGCCCTAGACATGCACATGCCCAAAATTTCAGGCCATGTGGATCACTAGTTTAGCATGGACACTCAAATAAATATCTGCCCTAGCCTAGGACCAGTCCTTGAAGAAATGTCCTACAGGCCAGACCACTAGACCAAAATTAATGATTAAGGTATCAAGTTAAAGCTAACACAAAGGGCTATGTTTTTTATTCAGGGATTAAGTTATGTTGGAGCCTCTAAGTGCCCTAAATATCACATGCAATCTAGCTGTAAAAGTGTGACAGATATTTTAATTTCCATAACATTAAGTATTATATCATATATAAGTAATTGCACGAATCTTAAAGCGACAAACCGACGGAATCCTATCATCTTCCCCAACGATTCAACGGTCCCGATTGGATTTCCTGGGCCACCTTGCGGGGCAGTTTCCGGCCAGATGAGGTGGCGCCATGGCCGGCCAACAGTGCCACCACCTTCACGGTGGTGGTGTCCAGCTTTTGCCGGCGGTGAGGTGGCGGGAGGCGGCGGCGCCGGCGATCCCGAGAGGGATGAATTTCACGGAAAATTCAAGTTTTTATCTCATGGCATCGGGCTCAATTGAGCCCGATATCTCTCCTAGTTGATCTAGGATTCTAGTACGGGTAGAGGGGTGGTGAAACAGACCTTAATCCGAGCCTGGTGGCGGTGGTGGCGGTGGTTGGCCATGGCCGAGCTGCTCCGATGTTCTCCTTGCCAAATCCTCATTTCTCCACCGTTTGCCTCGCTCCAGGTATCAAACTCCATTCCTTTCCTCTCTCTGAAACTGCTGGTGGGGTTAGTGTGGCCTGAGGAGGCTTATATAGGGAGATATGGCCGAGGTAAAATTCGGGTTTGCCTTTGGTTGCTCCACCATGGATGTCAAGTGGCTGTCATGCCTTATTTTTTTTTGAAATGGGGTGGGGTGGTCGGCCAGCACCTATTGGGCTGAAGAAATGAAGGCCACATGGCCTCCTTCCATCACCTCCCCCTTTCTCTCTCCTCTTTTAGGTGTTTTCTCCAAAATGCCCCCTTGCATGTACTCTCTCTCCTCATTTTGAGGGTTAGGGGCTGTCCTTGTCCACTTGGCTAGTCATGGGTCAAGTTTGGTGGGCTTGGCCCATGGGAAATGACTTTGGCTCACATTTTCACTCATTAGGGTAAAATGTTGACTTGTTGACTTTTTGAGTTGACTTGGTCAACATGATGAGTGGGCTGACCCCACTTGTTGGTCATGAGCCCAATAGCACCACCCAACTTGGGTTGGGTCAAGGGGGTGCCCTACTTAGGCTAATTGGGCTTATGAATGTGGGTTTGACCACTTTAGGTTCAAAGTTGACTTGGGTCAACTAGGGTCAAAATGTTGACCTAGTGGCATGCCCTAGGTCCACTTAGATTGTTTTTAGGGTTAAGGCCATGTGGTGGGGTCATGGTGTGGCTAGGGTTCCTATTTAGGCTAGTTTGACCTAGTTTGACTTTGGTCCTAAGGTGGGCCCCACTTGGCTACACCCCACCACCTAGGGTCAAACCTAGCTAATTACCCTAACACCCACCCCATGCCTAACCCAAATCTAAGTTAGGGGTTTAGAAGTAACATTGGGATGTTACACATCGTGCCTATGACAACGTTGATAGGCACGAGGAACTTCAACAACTACTCATCATTTGATGAGAAATTCTTAGGTGGGTTACTCTCACCTAACTTTTAGGTGCAGGATGAAGTACAGCCGTATAAACTGGTATCCTACGGCAGAGTTATTTTCTCAGAATACTGCAGTAATCTTAAAATACTGTTAGTATTGTCAAATACGACAGTATTTGGATCAATCATGTTGTTTTTACTGGAAACAACGGTTTGATGCGCCGGGCACCGTGATCTTGGGTGGGAGTAATGCACACAAAACTCTCTCAATTGATAGGCTACAAAAGTATATTCCATTAGTTGCTAATTAGATAATTTAAAACTGGAACTTGCATACAGGGTGCTCCTCATCTACCGTCATTGCTCAAGGGCGACACCTGGACGAAGCCATACTCGAGGGAGTACGCGACATTACCTGCTGCTGGCTCCGGGAGCAAAGTTCTGGCCCACCACAGGTAATTTCTACAGGAAAATAAATCTTCTAGTCGTAGCAGAGGGTTTTGAACCCTAAAATGGATTGTTAATGCATTTCATTTCGTTCAATTCATCAGGTCGTGTGGATAATGTTTATGATGATCGCAACCTCGTATGCACCATTCTCTCTGTTTCGCAAATGGCGGAGGAGCAGACGGCCGCAACGACATAAAGTATGACACCTCTTCAATGGACTCTGAGCCTCTTGGACTGTAGATATATGTTGATTTCAGGGAGCATTCACTCTCGGTAGACCCTAAAATTGCATACCAACATTATTATTACCTGCACCTCACTTCACCCTTGTTCCTGCCTTTTTTGTAATTCTCACGGAAAACATTCTATTCTTAAAAACACAAGTAAATTATGTTTTATTTTTCATATAGCTAAAATATTTCACTCTTGGATAAATTGGAATCAATCCGAACTATTAAATAGACATTTTATTTAGGTTTCGTTCGGCACGGTGGTGGCGGTCGTAAACGTATGGGTTAAACCGTCATACGTTAAGGATCACCTAACAAACATCATCCGTTTGAACATAAGAGTGGATGAAGTTCCTTAGGTGGGCGTAAACGAATGACAATTTAACCCCACATGTTCATGACCTCCAACACCATGCCAAATAGAGCCATACTTTCAAATGGAGAGGATCTCAATCCAGTTGGAATTTGGAGCAAAGGTGCATCCCTAGTTCTTAAATTCCAAAAAATAGTTAATAATGATATAATTATAAGCGAATTAGTTTGTATCGAGAATAATATTTGAACATTAAGATAGTTTTTTCCTTCTATTTAAATTTTAATCATTATGCTTTCCTTTTTCCCCTAGATTAACAAGCAAATCCTTTTTCTTAAATTTTGTCCTGACTGCCCAACTAGAGGGTTGGTTTGGCGTGATAGTTTTGCTCTAGTGAGTTTGGAAGAAAACACTACCTTCAAGATATATGTTTGAGATGCTAATGGATATGACCATAAAAGTGCCCGTAATTGAGTCCTTAGTTGAGGTCAGGTGTTTCCGAATGATGACTCATACCAATTGAGTTTATGACCCCCACCATGTAAGTAACTATTGTGAGAAGCTTTGAACCCAGTTTAGCTGTTGAGAGTGGGGGTTCTAATCCGGTTTAATGTGGGCGGAAAAAATCGTTTTAACATTCTATTTTTTGTGTTTGAAATAAAGCAGATGGTGTGGGTTGGATGCGAACATTATATTCCTGGTTAATATCTATTAATAGCGAGGTTGGGGTTGAACGGAGATAGGAATATTCTAGTGTGGTGTGAAGTAGAGGTTGTTCTGTTCAGAGTAAGGCTCTTAGGGCAACTTGTCTTCTTCTTTGTGTAGCTGTCTTTTGAATTGTCAATGGAGTTTTATTGTGGTGATTGAGATTATTGTTCTTGTTAAATTTAGTGGTGTGAGTGATTGTCTTTTGGCCAGAGCTATTTACAATCTCGTTTGTAGGGCTAAGGAGTACATCATTTATATCAGAGTCAGTCCTAGGATTTGTTGGATGGCGCTGGCGGATAATACCTGTAACAAAGATGTCCACACAGAGATTGAGATCTTGAAAGGAACGCATATGACAATGGCAAAAACCATGGATGAAGTTAAATCACTTTTTACTGCCCTTAATTTGGATCGAGGAACAAAATAGGGCGGATTGGGAACATCGGGAGATAGTCGATCCTCTACACATCCTAATCAACATCTATTGACTCGTTTTCCTCGTCTTGAATTTCCACAATTCTTTGGTGACGGATTAATGGATTAGATCTTCAAATGTGACCAGTTGGCACTCCAGAAGAAACAAAGTTTAAATTGGCATTTGCACATGTTGACGACAAAACTTTATGTTGGGATCAGATTATATGCGTCTGTGCTTGACTCGGCAAGCCCCAAGTTGGGAGGAGTATTGTAAAGCCCTTTCTCTTCTGTTTAGTTCTGTGTTTTTTATTGATCTAATGAGCAAGTTAAAGAATTTACGCCAGCGTGATATTGTGCAGAAATTCCTTGAAGAATTTGATTCCCTTCTCAGCCGTGTTCAGATCTTTGATGATTACGTAGTCAACTTTTATCTGGCGGGTTTGAAAGATGAAATCAAGTATGTTGTAAGGATGTTCCGACCCAAGTACTTGCAGGAAGTTTTTTCTTTAGTCGCTTGCAGGAGAAAAAACTGACGATCATGCGACAAAAATGGTATGGTGCCTGTGGGTTTGAATTGAAATCGACGAAGAGTTCAAATCAAGTGAATTTGGATATTCCTTCTTCCAGGGAGCATGGTTATGTTCCTTCAGTAAATCGACATTACGCATTACGCTTAACTTCTGCAGAAATGGATGAAAAGTGCACTAAAGGATTGTGCTTCTGGTGTGACGCCAAATATTTTGCGGGCCATCGTTTTGTGGAACGAAGACAATCTTATGCTTTGAAGCTTATTCCAGATAATGAGTACATCGAGACAACCCAAGTTGATGAAGAATTGCTGATTGGAGAGGTAGAGGAGGGGTTGGTGGACCCGCGGGTATCGGTACATGCTCTTACAAGGCTTAATCCCTTTTATACCATGCGTGTCACTGCATATTGTCAATGACAAGCAATTCATGTTTTAATAGACTCTGGAAGTGCCCATAAATTTTTGAATTTGGAGGTTTTAGTTCTTTTACAGTGTCTTTATACAGATATACCAGCTTTCAGTTTCACTGTAGCAGACTGAAAAACAATCACAAGTTCTCAAAAGTTAGTTGACTTTTGCAAGAGGATGCAAGGATTCATGTTCTCATCAGATATGTTAGTTCTTCTGTTAGGAGTATGTTATGTTGTATTAGTCATTCAATGGCTTGTCACTCTTGGGGTGGGTAACTGAGATTTCCAAAATTTGAAAATGGAGTTCACTCAACAGGGGCGTAAAGTCTCGTTATGGGGTTGTAAGAATGCTTCTGGTCCTTGGTTGAAACATAAGCATTTGAAAAATTTACTGCTCAAGGATGGACAGTTAAACATGTTGGTGGTGTGCAACATTGAAGCAATTTCTCATCAGCAGCAGGAACAATTGCATGTGTTATTGGGAGAAATCCAATTATCCGTTAATCAATTAGAAGACCTTCAACAACAGGAATTGACAAACTTATTACAAAAATTTTCCATCATATTTGATGAGCCTCACAGGCTTCTTCCAAAGAGACAACATGAACTTATCCACCTTTATAGAAAAATGAAATTGAACAGATTGTTGGCGAGCTGCTAGAAAGTGGGGTGATTCGACATTCAAGTAGTTCTTTTGCCTCCCCCATCATATTGGTTAAGAAATCTGATGGCTCATGGTGGTTGTGTGTTGATTATAAATAACTCAATCGACACACCATTAAAGATAAGTTTTCAATACCAGTAATTGATGAATTTCATGGAATCAACTATTTTTCAAAATTGGTTTTGAGGGCAGGATACCACCAAGTGAGGTTGGCTGAAGAGGACGTCCATAAAACAGAGTTTCATACTCATCAAGGTCATTTTGAATTCTTGGTTATGCCCTTTGGGATAATGAATACATCATCAACATTTCAAGTCTTGATGAATGAACTCTTTCATGCTCAGTTAAGGAAGTTCATCTTAGTGTTTTTCGATGATATTTTAATTTTTAGCACTTCGTGGAGGGATCACTTGGAGCATATTTTCTTAACTCTTCAAATTCAACATCATAAATTGTTTTTTAAGAAAAGCAAGTGTGATTTCGAGTTGCAGCAGGTTCCTTACCTTGGACATGTAATTTCTACAGATGGAGTAGCTACGAATAAGAGCAAAATACATGCTATGTTTGAGTGGCTGATACCAACTAGTTTTAAGAAGTTACGGTTTTTTGGGGTTGATAGGGTATTATCTGTCACAACCCGCATTTTCTCTGCATTTAACGGTATATTAGAGTAAGAGAAAACACGAGTCGTGATGCCACGCCATGCATGGGATAAATACAGATGCTCATGCAAGAACCTGAACCTAACACTTTAAATAAAATCCTCAAGTTTAATATGAAGAAGACAATAATTTAAGTTCAGTTTAGATTGGTCGTATCCCCTGGATCAGTGGATCAACTAATCCACAAGTGAAAATAATAGTATAAACTGCGAAAAATACTTTGTTTATATAGATTAACATTTTACATGAGCATAAACATCATAGTAGGACAGGTCATGATATACATACCTCTAGATTTAATATAAGTGTAGAAATAGCTTTTACGTTTGTAAAAAATATAGTGATTTTGGTTTTAAAACACTGCTATGAATGAGATAGTCCAAATGATACTTTAATACTTTTAAAAGTAACTAGCATGCAATCCAAGCATAAAACCTTCCTAGAGAGCAAGTAAAACTAACAATTCTACCAGAATTTGATTTAGTAGCTAGCAAGTACTGAACATTCTATAAGAAAACACCAGTGGGTGTCAACAACTTGACACGAACCGACTCAAGAGCATGTATGTCTGAACAAAAAGGAAAATATCAAAACTACCTCACAATGGTGAGGAAAAAAGCAACTGCAACAGCTACTCAACACTAGCCACAACCAACCCTAGCCACTCAACCAGCAACGACTCCAAACCTGAGCCATTCTAAAGAAAAGAATATCTCAGCAAGAATATACAAGTGAAAATCTAAGATCAATAGTAGCAATAATAAAAAAAGGAGGCAAAGGGTTACTAACCCAAATACAAGAATAGCTGACCAACCTCAGTAAATAAGTCACACTATAATAAGCAAAGAAGAATTCTAAACATTGTAATAAGAGAAGTTGCACCAAGTGCGAAATGAAGCCATGTTTCGATAAGATCTGCAAGAGTAAGCATAATAGCATATGTCTATGCAATAAGAAGAAAAAGACTGAACTGCTCTAAACACGTGAATCATTAACACCAATAAAAACGGTTCTGATTCGGTGGCCACGCTATCCAACACAAACTAACAGACCCGAGCATCTCGAGAAGGCACTACGGCGGTGGCCACATTGTCCAACACAACTCAATGACCCAAATATCTCAAAAGGCATTATAGTGGTGGCCCCATTATCTAACACAACCCCACGGCCCAAATATCTCAAAAGGCATTATAGTGGTGGCCGCATTGTCCAACACAACCCAATGGCCCAAATATCTCAAAAGGCAATATAGTGGTGGCCACATTTTCCAACACAACCCGACCAGTGAAATGATTAACAAACTGGCTTAGGTTGGTGGTCCTTTATCCACTGTCAACCCTGATCCAACCTTAACCATCAAAAAACACCAACAAAACCCTAACCCAAACACATGATTTCTCTAATGACAAAAAAAGGAAGAAAAACCCTTAGAATCACCCTAATGCCAAATTCGACGTATTGAACTCAATTCGGCAAGAAAAATCGAAGTCCACACTGATTCGTCGAGTATACTCGACGAGTACAATAAGCACTCGATGAATTGTACTTAGCAAAATTAACTATCTTATCAATACTCGACGATTCAACAAACATAACCTCGATATTCGACGAATTGGTGAAAGTACCATGATACTCAATGAATCGGCAAATATAATCTAAGTCCACTAGAAATTCGTCAAGTATACTCGATGCCAAGCTAAGTCCACTCAGCGCCTGGACTTAACTCCATGGTTTTACTCCACTCAATGCTTTCACTCGACGCCTAGCTGCCAATACTCGATGAATTCGTCGAGATTACACGATGCTTTTTACTTAGACTCACAAATCACTCGACGCACTCGACGCCAAGTCAAATTCACTCAACGCCAAGACTGATACTTGACGAACTCGACGCCTAAACTCAATGAATACAAAATCACTCGACGCCAAGGTTGATACACAAAGAATTCGTCGTGAATATTCGAATTTGATGAATTCTACTCTGGCATATACGACGATTTCATTTCGTTTTTTTATTTACTCTGCCATATACGACGAAATTCGACTTAAGATAACTGTTATATACGACGAAATAAACTTAGGTTAACTATTATATACGAGGGATTAAAATTAGACTAACAGTCATTACTCGACGGATTAACTTAGACTAACAACCATTTAATCGACGAAATAACAAACATGGTCGGAAATCCTACACTACCCAGCAGATCGATCTTGGCTGATATCTATACTACTCCTAAATTCTAAGGAGGGAAGGAAATCTACATAAAACACACCAAAAAGAGGCATAACAAGGGGAAGAAATCACAACATTCCTCAAATCATCGAAATACGACCACGCAAGCGCTCCTCCTCTTGGATCTGGCCACAAGAACACCTAGGAAACGATTCCTGAAACTTTTCGGGGGCAAACAAGGGTCAAAACAAATTCCCTAACACCCAAATATTTAAGAAATGAGAAAAACTCACTGTACAAACGTAGATCTCGACGAGAGCTACCCAAATCTACCCTCTGACGACGATTTCATGCACCTGAGTTCCTACAATCGATGGCCGAAAGCTCTGCAATGACCACCTCTTCCTTCTTTCGCAAATCGCTTTGATGGATTGGGAAGAAGATGATGAATAGGGTTTCCGTCACATTATAAGACTATATATATAAATAATATAATATATCATCATTACACTAAACTTCCAAACGACTGGAAATTCCAAATCTTCTCGGATTTCTATGAAATTCGCACCGAAGCTAAATATCGATGCTACGAATCCAACGACGAAGTCGAAATTAGGATCCGACAAACCAAACTCAGGTAAAAACTTCCTGAGGTCAAAATACCAAAATTTCTCGAAAGGCTCCACCCAGTCCCCAAAACAAACCCAGTTTGCAAGGGAAATTTCAAACACACACTAGAAATTAGCCATGCAAATATTCTAAGTCAAAACCTCAGATACAATATGAGCAAAAGTCACACTCCAGCAATGGTACCCGTCAACTATGTGTAACACCCCAAAAAGACCCAAAAGACTCAAAATAAGTTTTGAGGTACAGGAAATTTTACACGGCCTGGGACACGGGCGTGTCCCAGGGCGTGTCGGGGGTACACGGCCTGGGACACGGGCGTGTACCAGGGCGTGTTCAGGTTAGTCGACGCTCGATAGTCGACGATGGTCGAGCCCGGGACACGGCCATGGACACGGGCGTGTCCCAGGGCGTGTCGCGCAATTAAATTTCGAAATAGCCTATTCAAGTCAGAAAAGTACACGGCCTTGAACACGGCAGTGAACACGGGCATGTCAGGTCGGACATGGGCGTGTCCGATACCGTGTGCCTACCCGTGTACTGGTTGTAGCTCGATGAGGCAGGATTGACACGGGCGTGTCTCAGGATTGACACGGGCGTGTCAGGTTCGACACGGGCGTGTCGATGGCCGTGTTGTTCAGTCGGTTCAATACAGCGTGTGCCGCTTAAGGGTACACGGCCTGTGACACGGGCATGTCACAGGCCGTGTCAGGCAAAAATTTGGGTTTTTGACCAAATCGTGGCCGTTCAGATTCTCTCTTTGGATCCAAGGGCTCAGGTGATTCCTGGCTGGATTAACTTCGTGAAGGATTGATGAAGATTCATTCTTCATTTTTATTAAGAAGAGAGAAAGAGAGAGGAGGAAGAAGAAGGAGGAGGAGATCAAGCCACCGGCGGAGTTCCCGTGGTCCGATTCGTGATCCGAAGCCGGCGTTGTGAAGGTGAGGCTGCTGCGGTTCTTTCTCACCGGCTAGTTTTCGATGGCTCCAAAGAGATCGACAAGGGTAACGATCTCCCTTCTTGGACATGTGAAGTCCTTCTTTTCTGCATTGCATAGGGAAAACCCTTCCCCGCGAGTGTGCGGTGGGTTGTGGTGTCCCTTGGGGTAGATATGTGAAGTCCCCCTTGTTAGAGGCCGGAATTGGAGTACGGCTCTAGGCATGCTGTGTGAAGCCCATCTGGACATGGTCTGGATTGGTGATGCTTGTTTGCATATCGGAGAAGGCTCCGTGATTATGGCTTGTGATGCCTTGTTCCTACCTGTTGCTTGGTGCGGCAGGAAGTACTAGACGATGTCCAGGAAATGAAGAGGGTTGGATGCAACTCTTGTGGCCGTGAGTTGCCACTTTATGAGCGGTTGAGTCGTTGGGCTGCAACCCGGTGAAAAGGCAGATTGCCGAACAGGAAAGGTGAAACCGACCCGCGCCTATAAATAGCCATGGATACTTCGGTATTCGAGGTGGCACGGCGACTTGAGCAACGGGGGGTGGCTGATCCGTACCTGTGTTAGGTCCGTCCGACTTGGAAGCCTGGTTATAGGTTTTGTTGGAGCGCCTAATGAGAGTCTTAGGCCCGCGCGCCAGAAAGACTAGAATGCTCAAATACCGTGTAGACGGTGGTGTTGACCCTAGTATTCCGGTACACCGAAAATGTGCCCGGAGTGCACGGACTGTCGGGCCGTGTGGCCGATAGTTGTGATGGCTTGAATGTGCCTGCGCGCACATAGTTGCTATATGATGCCATGCTTTGCAGGGAAAGAATGCTAATGCCCCGAGAAAGGGGTAAGATTGTTATAATTAGGTCAGCTGAATGCTGACCGTTGCATTGTTTGCCACCGGTTGGGTGGATTGTTCCCGTGCAGGTGCTGGCGAGCCAAGTGGTAAGTGAAGGGCTGAAGCCCTACTGCTGTTGCTGCTGCTGCTGTGGCTAGCCCTTGAAGGCTAAGAGATTGTTTTTGTTTTTACTCATGTATGGCCGGCCTGCGCGCCGAGGTTTGTAAATCATGTTGTAAAAAGAGGAACTGTAAGGCCTTAAGGCCAAACTCTATGTTTTTGGGTACATTCCGTTATATATATAAAGGTGGTTTATATATTGGACATTCCTGGTTAGAGTTCAAATTATTACTTAAAGCTTCCGCTAGAATGCTCTGAGTTAGGATTCGTGGTTGGTTTGGTATTATCCTGTGACCTCACCGTCTGTTTGTGGCATATAGTGTGGGGCCCCGGCCGGACCTTCTATTATATGTCATCCAACGGATGGGGTCGTTACATTTTGGTATCAGCTTCGTTCGGTCTTCCTCTATCGAATTCGTGGACGAATTCTTTTATGGGGTGGCGAGCGCGTGTTTATGCGCCCTGCTGTAACGCGAATGAACTCTGGAATGTCCACTAAGGAATGTACAAAATCTTGTTTGAGGAATCTGCTCGTTCCTTTTTGTGTTGTTTTGCTTGCATACGTTCGCTAATGTGTGTCTTGTCCACCTATAGGTGACGCGTAGTGGTGCTGGGCAGTCTGAGCCCCAGCGTTCTGATGAGAGTGCGGCACCAGCTGAGGTGCCCACACCTCCTCCATCTGCGGAAACTATTCATTTAGTTGCTGAGGCTCTCTTTGCCATGATTCAGCCGACCGGGCAAGCGCAGCCGGCAGTAGAGCCAGTTCGTGTTGGTGTAAGACCCGAGCTGGTTGAGGCTGTAGATCCACGAGCAGCTGACCGACAGTTGAAGCAATTCATGAGCTTCAGTCCTCCTACGTTTGCGGGAATGGGATCCCCGACGCAGGCGGAAGATTGGTTATCGCGTGTCAAGAGGATAATGACAGCGATCAGGGCGGAGGAAACTCTAAAGGTCACCTTGGCCACCTTCATGCTTGAAGGAGAGGCGCGGTTGTGGTGGGACGAGGTTGAGTTACATCATTTGGCGGGCAGGCAATTAACACAAGTGTCGATTGAGGAGTTCTCTCGAATATTTCTGGCGAAACATGTCCCAGCGGCGCAACGCATTGCTATGGAAAATGAGTTCCAACGGTTAAAGCAAGGGGAAGATAGTGTGGATATCTACTTGCATGAGTTTACCAGGTTGGGACGCTATGCAGGTACAATCTTCGCGGATGACCAAAGGAAAACGAATCGGTTCTATGAAGGATTGCGGGATGAGTTGCGATTCCTACTTTCGAGTTCAGTGAGCCAAGGGTTTCAGGCGTTGGTTGATACTGCGTGTGCGTTGGAGAAGGACATGCGGCGGGTGCAAGGGAGCAAGAGCTTAGTTGTGTCAAAGCCAGAGGTTCAAGCACCTCGCCCGAGCAAATCGTTTTACCAGAAGAAAGGGGGCAAGAAGTCCAAGCCGTCTGGGCAAGTGACTACGACCGTTGTGTCGGGAGCGACATCAAGGCCGGATTCTCGTACATGCTATAACTGTGGCCGGGTGGGGCATATAGCTCGTGACTGTCGGGTTGTTCAGCCCAAAGGGGATAAGAAGGCGGGTGAGTCGTATGCTGAGAAGGGCAAAGCGGTGGTTGATTCCTCTGCGTCTCAGGACAGCCTCGAATATATCAGCTTGGCCAACAGGAAGCGATTAAGCAAAGTGACGTCGTCACAGGTACGAGTTGAATTGATTTAGCTTACTTGCTTATGTGCTATGGTTTTGGTTATGTATAGCTTGTGCATGTGTGTGTGCTGCAGGCTTTGTCCTGATTCGGAATAATTTGGCGAGAGCCCTGTTTGATACGGGTGCTTCGCATTCTTTTCTGTCTGAGGATTTCGTATCTCGCATTGGGGCACCAAGTCATGTGACGGTGGATAGTACAAGGGTGCTATTGCCGAATGGCTGTATGATGCTTGCGGATAGGGCTTGCGATGTGGTTGTGCAAATAGGAAGTCGGGATTTCGGTTTGAGTGCAGCTGTGCTACCGTTGTCGGAGTTTGATGTGATCTTTGGTATGGACTGGCTCTCGGAGCAGCGTGCCTTTATTGATTGCAACTCCAAGGAGATTACACTGGGCCAGAATACCGGGCTTGTGACGAAGTTCGCTGGTATGCGAGGAGTTGGCGGGACTCTGTTGTCTGCACTCCAAGTCGTCAATGCTGTTCGGAAGGGCGCGGAGTTATTCTTCACGCTAATTCAGGCTGTTGAGCCAAAGGCCAGTGTCGGTGAAGTACTAGTTGTGTCAGAGTTTGCCGATGTGTTTCCTAAAGATCTTCCGGGGTTACCACCCCAGGGGGAGATTGACTTCTCTATTGAGTTGGTGCCAGGTGCGAAACCTGTGGCCCGCTCTCCATATCGCATTGCGCCAAAAGAGATGGCT
Organism: Platanthera zijinensis; assembly: GCA_039513925.1. Lineage (NCBI taxonomy): Eukaryota > Viridiplantae > Streptophyta > Magnoliopsida > Asparagales > Orchidaceae > Platanthera > Platanthera zijinensis. Next base: position 45,610,221 of record CM077091.1, read on the forward strand.
GAGTTGAAAGTCCAATTGCAAGAGTTGTTGGAGCAGGGTTATATACGCCCAAGTATGTCACCTTGGAGCGCGCCTGTTCTCTTTGTGAAAAAGAAAGACGGTAGCTTACGGTTGTGTATTGACTACCGCGAATTGAATAAGCTGACGGAGAAAAATAAATATCCGATCCCGCGGATTGATGACCTCTTTGATCAGCTGGCAGGATCAACGGTCTATTCCAAATTGGATTTGAAATCGGGATATTATCAGCTGCGGATTAGGGAAGGTGACATTCCCAAGACGGCGTTTGGAACACGCTACGGTCATTATGAGTTCACGGTAATGCCGTTTGGCCTATGTAATGCGCCTTCGGTATTTATGGACCTAATGCATCTAACGTTCCGAGAGTACTTGGATTTGTTTGTTATTGTGTTTATCGATGACATCTTAGTATACTCTCAGTCGGAAGAGGATCACGCAAACCATTTGCGGTTGGTCTTGCATACCCTGAGGAGGAATAAACTTTTTGCCAAGTTCTCAAAGTACGAGTTCTGGCTCTCTTCAGTAGCCTTTTTAGGCCATGTGGTAAGCGGAGAGGGTATCGCGGTGGATCCGTTGAAGATAAGTGCCATCCGAGATTGGCCAGTGATGTCTTTAGTGGCCGAGGTCAGGAGCTTCCTTGGACTTGCGGGCTACTATAGACGGTTTGTGGAAAACTTCTCACGGATTGCTTTACCTCTGACCACGCTGACGAGAAAAGATCAAAAGTTCATTTGGACGCCGGAGTGCGCGCGAGCTTTTGAAGACTTGAAGAGTCGTTTGACCACGGCGCCTGTGTTGACATCGCCATGTGGTACCGATGGGTATGAGATCTATAGTGATGCTTCCAGGAGCGGCTTAGGCTGCGTTCTTCTGCAGTTTGGTAAAGTGATTGCTTATGGCTCGCGCCAGTTGAAAGTGCATGAGCGGAATTACCCCGTCCATGATTTGGAGTTAGCGGCGGTAATCTTTGCGCTCAAGTTGTGGCGGCACTATCTATATGGCGTGAAGGTGGATATCTATACAGATCACAAGAGCCTAAAGTATTTGTTGGATCAGAAGGATCTGAATATGCGACAACGAAGATGGATGGAGTTCCTCGGGGACTACACCTTCGAGATTCACTATACTCCCGGGAAGGGAAATGTGGTCGCTGATGCTTTGAGTCGAAAGACTCCGGTACGGGCAAGCTGGTTGCAAAGGCATGATCAGCGTTTAATCCAGGACTTGGAAGCAATGGAGATATCGTGTGTTGACAAGGGTGCGTCAACCGATGCATGTTTGAACTGGACGGAGGTGCAATATGACCTTACGGACCGAGTTCGGCGAGCAACGGAGCTTGATGAAAGCCTCCAGCGCTATGCAAAAGATGGGCCGGATGACCAATTCTCTTGGGATAACGGTTTGTTAAGAAGAAATGGTCGAGTGTGCGTCCCGAGTGTGGGTAAATTGAGGGAAGAGTTGATGTACGAAGCTCACTTTGCAAAGTACTCAGTTCACCCAAGGAGCATAAAGATGTACAGTGATATGAAAAAGCTGTTCTGGTGGCCCGGATTAAAGAAAGATGTCGCACGTTATGTGGCTGAATGCAACACCTGTGCGATGGTGAAAGCAGAATGCCAGAAGCCTGGCGGTTTCCTGAAGTCGTTACCTATTACGGAGTGGAAGTTCGATGATATTTCGATGGATTTCGTGCATGGGTTGCCGAGATTTCAACGCGGTCATGATTCAATCTGGGTTATTGTGGATCGGTTGACAAAAGTGGCGCACTTCCTTCCAAACAGAAGAGACGATTCAGTGGAAACATTGGCCAAGCTTTATGTGGAGCAGGTTGTTCGACTGCACGGTGTTCCTCGGAGCATCGTTAGTGACCGTGATGGGCGGTTCACATCGAATGATTGGCGGCTCGTTCATCAAATGTTGGGTACAAAGTTAGCGTTTAGTACGGCCTTTCATCCCCAAACGGATGGCCAGACTGAACGAACCAACAGGACGATGGAGGATATGCTCTGCATGTGCGCCCTAGATTTTGGTAAGCGATGGGAAGATTATATATTTCTTGTCGAATTTGCCTATAATAATAGCTACCAAGCGAGTATTGGTATGGCACCATTTGAAGCTTTATATGGTCGGAAATGCCGTACACCGTTAGCTTGGGCAGAAGTAGGCGAATCTAAGCTGAGCGGGAAAAAGGAAGTCGAAGAAGCTACCTCGCTCATACGCTCTATTAGGGAGAGGCTATTGATAGCCCAAGATCGTCAAGCAAAGTACTACAATGCCAAACACCGGAACGTGGAGTTCGCGGTGGGTGATTGGGTATATTTGAAGATCAAACCCTTCAAAGGCGTGTCCAGGATTCGGCGTTTGAAAAAGCTAAGTCCGAGGTATCTTGGTCCATTTGAGGTGGTGGAGCGAGTTGGGGAAGCTGCTTATCGACTAGCACTTTCAGCAGACTTGGGTGGATTACATGATGTGTTTCACATCTCAGTCCTTCGTAAGGCGGTGAAGGATCCAGCTCAAGTAGTGGAGAATGATCGGGTACCGGTCGAGTATGGGCTAACGACGAGGGTTAGACCCATTCGGATCGAGGATCGAGCCGAGAAACAGTTGCGGAACAAAGTGATCGGGATGGTCAAAGTCCGATGGGACAATTGTGGCCGTGAAGAGCTAACATGGGAGCGAGAGCAGACCATGCGAGATGAGTTTCCCGAGTTATTTGTATAAACTGTTGACCGTGTACTTTTTGTTATAACATAGTTATAGCTTTGCTGGTTCTTGTTTCCTTACCGTGCAAATTTCGGGACGAAATTTTGTTAAGGGGGGGGGGGGGGAGGATTGTAACACCCCAAAAAGACCCAAAAGACTCAAAATAAGTTTTGAGGTACAGGAAATTTTACACGGCCTGGGACACGGGCGTGTCCCAGGGCGTGTCAGGGGAACACGGCCTGGGACACGGGCGTATCCCAGGGCGTGTTCAGGTTAGTCGACGCTCGATAGTCGACGATGGTCGAGCCCGGGACACGGCCATGGACACGGGCGTGTCCCAGGGCGTGTCGCGCAATTAAATTTCGAAATAGCCTATTCGAGTCAGAAAAGTACACGGCCTTGAACACGGCAGTGAACACGGGCGTGTCAGGTCGGACACGGGCGTGTCCGATATCGTGTGCCTACCCGTGTACTGGTTGCAGCTCGATGAGGTAGGATTGACACGGGCGTGTCTCAGGATTGACACGGGCGTGTCAGGTTCGACACGGGCGTGTCGATGGCCATGTTGTTCAGTCGGTTCAATACAGCGTGTGCCGCTTAAGGGTACACGGCCTGTGACACGGGCGTGTCACAGGCCGTGTCAGGCAAAAATTTGGGTTTTTGACCAAATCGTGGCCGTTCAGATTCTCTCTTTGGATCCAAGGGCTCAGGTGATTCTTGGCTGGATTAACTTCGTGAAGGATTGATGAATATTCATTCTTCATTTTTCTTAAGGAAGAGAGAAAGAGAGAGGAGGAAGAAGGAGGAGGAGATCAAGCCACCGGCGGAGTTCCCGTGGTCCGATTCGTGATCCGAAGCCGGCGTTGTGAAGGCGAGGCTGCTGCGGTTCTTTCTCACCGGCTAGTTTTCGATGGCTCCGAAGAGATCGACAAGGGTAACGATCTCCCTTCTTGGACATGTGAAGTCCTTCTTTTCTGCATTGCATAGGGAAAACCCTTCCCCGCGAGTGTGCGGTGGGTTGTGGTGTCCCTTGGGGTAGATATGTGAAGTCCCCCTTGTTAGAGGCCGGAATTGGAGTACGGCTCTAGGCATGCTGTGTGAAGCCCATCTGGACATGGTCTGGATTGGTGATGCTTGTTTGCATATCGGAGAAGGCTCCATGATTATGGCTTGTGATGCCTTGTTCCTACCTGTTGCTTGGTGTGGCAGGAAGTACTGGACGATGTCCAGGAAATGAAGAGGGTTGGATGCAACTCTTGTGGCCGTGAGTTGCCACTTTATGAGCGGTTGAGTCGTTGGGCTGCAACCCGGTGAAAAGGCAGATTGCCGAACAGGAAAGGTGAAACCGACCCGCGCCAATAAATAGCCATGGATACTTCCGTATTCGAGGTGGTACGGCGACTTGAGCAACGGGGGGTGGCTGATCCGTACCTGCGTTAGGTCCGTCCGACTTGGAAGCCTGGTTATAGGTTTTGTTGGAGCGCCTAATGAGAGTCTTAGGCCCGCGCGCCGGAAAGACTAGAATGCTCAAATACCGTGTAGACGGTGGTGTTGACCCTGGTATTCCGGTACACCGAAAATGTGCCCTGAGTGCACGGACTGTCGGGCCGTGTGGCCGATAGTTGTGATGGCTTGAATGTGCCTGCGCGCACATAGTTGCTATATGATGCCATGCTTTGCAGGGAAAGAATGCTAATGCCCCGAGAAAGGGGTAAGATTGTTATAATTGGGTCAGCTGAATGCTGACCGTTGCATTGTTTGCCACCGGTTGGGTGGATTGTTCCCGTGCAGGTGCTGGCGAGCCAAGTGGTAAGTGAAGGGCTGAAGCCCTACTGCTGTTGCTGCTGCTGCTGTGGCTAGCCCTTGAAGGCTAAGAGATTGTTTTGTTTTTACTCATGTATGGCCGGCCTGCGCGCCGAGGTTTGTAAATCATGTTGTAAAAAGAGGAACTGTAAGGCCTTAAGGCCAAACTCTATGTTTTTGGGTACATTCCGTTATATATATAAAGGTGGTTTATATATTGGACATTCCTGGTTAGAGTTCAAATTATTACTTAAAGCTTCCGCTAGAATGCTCTGAGTTAGGATTCGTGGTTGGTTTGGTATTATCCTGTGACCTCACCGTCTGTTTGTGGCATATAGTGTGGGGCCCCGGCCGGACCTTCTATTATACGTCATCCAACGGATGGGGTCGTTACACTATGCGTCAACGTAACTCCCTGACATCAAAAATACGCCACTAAAAGAAATAAAATGAACATAAAAAAAATCAGACGTTTGATGCATCCACTACAACATACTCCACTCCTTCGGTAGGCAAAGACAACACTAGAGCAGTGCATAATCTCTTTTTCAATTCCTGAAAAGCTTCATCGCACTTATCGCTCCACACAAATAATGGATTTTTCTTCGTAAGCTTAGTCAGCGGCGCAGATAACGTAGAGAATCCTTCCACAAACATTCTATAATAGCCTGCTAACCCTAGGAAGCTTCTTATCTCTTTGGGTGTGGTAGGTCTATTCCAATTCCATAACGACGGCTATCTTTTCTGGGTTAAGAAAAATTCCTTATTTGTTCACAACATGACCTAAAAAGGAAACCTATGGTAGCCAGAACTCACACTTACTTAACTTTGCATATAACTTATGCTCTCTCAAAGCAGACAAAACTAACCGTAAGTGCTACGCATGCTCCTCAGCACTCCGAGAATATACCAGAATATCATCAATAAAGACGACCACAAAACGGTCTAGAAAATCCTTAAACACTTTGTTCATCCTGTCTATGAAGGCAGAGGGTGCATTCGTCAATCCAAAGGACATCACCAAGAACTCAAAATGTCCAAGCCGAGAATGAAAAGCGGTCCGTGGAACATCCGTCTCACAAATTCTCAACTAATGGTAGCCTGAACTAAGGTCAATCTTCGAAAACACTGTACTACCACACAACTGATCAAACAAATCATCTTTTCACGATAAGGGATAATTTTTTTTGATGGTTACCTTAATCAATGCCCTATAGTCAATGCACAACCTCATAGATCCATCTTTTTTCTTTATAAACAACACGGGAGTACCCCAAGATGAAGAACTTGGCCTAATGAATCCACACTGCAACAACTATACCAGCTGGGTATGCAACTCTTCCAACTCATGTGGGGACAAACTGTATGGTGCCTTAGCAATAGGGCGAGTATCCAGCTCCAAATCGATAACAAACTCCACATCTCTCTCAGGTGGAAGACCAGGAAGACTAACTGGAAAAACATCAGGAAACTCTCGCACCACAGGAACATCCTCGACATACGACAAACTATCAATGGTTTACAAAACAGACAAGTAAGCAAAACAACCGTAATATAAAAGCTTCCGAGCACATACCGCAGAAATAATCGGGGAATCCTGGCACGGAAAACCATACACACTCTTGGGGTAGCTGTTTTCCATCTTGAAGTACAAACTCTTAACCTGGCATTAGATAACCACATCATATTTGGACAAGCATTCCATGCACAAAATCACATGAAAGTGCTTTAGGTCCAACACCTTTAGATCGACAAAAGCTAGAAAATTTACTAAATGAATCAGACAACTTTATATACTCTGGTTCGACACCACCATATCACCGGAAGGAAACTTAATGTGAAATAAGTTGCCAACTAGATTGAGAGTCATACGATGACGCTCTACGAATGTCCTAGCCACGAACGTGTGGGTAGCACCAAAATTAAAAGAATGCACACCCATCTACTTTATACCTTAAGACCGCCCATAAAATCACATAAGTAACTAGACAAAAAACATCAAAACTATAGTGAAAAGCTAAGAACTAGGTTATAACCTAAACTGAGATCACTTGGGCAGAAGTTTGCGCTTCTTCCTCGGTCACCACAATCAGTTTACCTTTTTCTTTGTCCAAAAGCTACAGCTGCACCAGGAACTGGGTCTGCAGGCACTCAGACTTCAAATGCCCTTTTTGTCTACACTGAAAGTAGACCTTATCCTTACCCCAACAATGGGCAGCATTGTGCCCCTTCCCCTTACACAAAACACAAACCAGATCTCCTTTGCAAGCACTCTGAATCGCAAGCACTTGTTGCTGCTTCTGAGCTCCCAACCTCTTGAAACATTTTTCGAACGGATGGCCTGACCGGCCACAGAAACTGCACATCTTCTTGCTTCTTTTCCTCGAAGCAGGACCAGATCCCCGAGATCTCTTACCATCATAAGACTTTCTCTTTTCTTTCCTAATAACATACCACAATTGGCATTTCCAATAGTCTCAACCCCCACGATAACTTCCCTTACTTTTGCATTAGTCCCGGATTGGTAAGCATTGACAATCTGCTAGATGTCATTTTGTAGACCACCCAAGAAACTCTTAACTCTGCACTCCACAATAGCCATCAACTCGAAATCAAACCTATTCAATTTACTGGTCTCTCTCTCATACTCCTCCACTGCGGGAGTCTGCTCACCAGGATGTCGCCCCAAAGTGGCAGTCAACAATGCCTGCAACTGTGCTTGCATTGCCACCATCTGCCTTGCTAGAGTCTCAATGCTCTGGCGCAGCTCCTCTATCACAGCCTCACTCTACGCACCAGACGACTCGCCCTCAAATTAGGGAGTTCACCTTGCCACAATATGCTCAGGCGGCATCCTAATAATACAACGATCAACCAATCAAAACCTAGCTTAACCGTTAGAACTACACAACTTGGTTCAGACCATACATGTTTAGACACTTGCTCATGCTGCTAACTTGCTCTGGGATTTTCATTAATGATGTCATGCTTACTCTTAGGATGATATGTCATCATCCTATTGACTCATGTACATAAACTATGAATGGGTGAATTATCATTCCTTTTGTTTTAAACCCATGTGTGTACGTATGTTATTATGTAGATCTTGGCTTGACACGTGTGCTTATGCTATGTTATATCATGCATGTTGTGATATGCATTCTAATAAAGGCCTTAATGCATGTTATGAGCGGCGTACACTTGAAATATTATGTATCTCATACTACATGATATAGTATGTAACGAAAAGTAAAATCTAATGTGCATTCATGTGATGATTGTTATGCATCTCATACTACATAACATTCACATGTTGCTTCCTATGAGAATCCATATACAAACACATATTATGCATCCCATACTACATAATCTGCCTCGTATACTTCTTGTCATGTTTATGAGTGTAGTGTTCATGCTTCAGCCAAGACGTACTGATGACACATCGATGTGTGTATAAAATTAAACCAGACAACTAAAACCAACCTGAGATAGTCATTCGACCAATTGTCAAACAACCTATCCGTCTGATACCAACTATCACAACCCTCATTTTCTCAGCATTTAACTGTATATCAGAGTAAGAGAAAACACGAGTCGTGATGACATGTCATGCAGGGGATAACTGCATACGCTCAGGCAAGAACCCGAACCTAACACTTTAAATTAAATCCTCAAGTTTAATATGAAGAAAATAGTAATTTAAGTTAAGTTTAGAATGACCGTATCCCTCGGCTTAGTGGATCAACTAGTCCACAAGTGAAAATATTAGTATACGTTGTGGAAATTACTTTGTTTATATATATTAACATCTTACATGTGCATAAACATCCTAGTAGGACAGCTCATGATATACATACCTCTAGATTTAATATAAGTGCAGAAATAGCTTTTACGTTTGTTAAAAATATAGTGATTTTGGTTTTAAAACAATTCTTTGAATGAGATAGTTAAAATAATACTTTTATACTTTTAAAAGTAACTAACATGCAATCATAGCATAAAACCTTCCATGAGAGCAAGTAAAACCAACAATTCTACAAGAATTTGATTTAGCTGTTCACAAGTACTTAACATTCTACAAAAAAACACCAGTGAGCGTCAATAACCTGACACGAACTAACAGACCCAAACATCTCGAGAAGGCACTACGGTGGTGGCCACATTGTCCAACACAATCCAATGACCTAAATATCTCAAAAGGCATTATAGTGGTGGTCGCATTGTCCAACACAGCCCAATGACCCAAATATCTCAAAAGGCATTATAGTGGTGGTCGTATTGTCCAACACAACCCAATGACCCAAATATCTCAAAAGGCATTATAGTGGTGGACACATTATCCAACACAACCCGACCAGTGTAATGATTCACAAACTGGCTTAGGTTGGTGGTCCTTTATCCACTGCTAACCCTGAGCCACCCTTAACCATCCAAAAACACCAACAAAACCCTAACCCAAACACATGATTTCTCCAATGACAAAAAAAGAAAGAAAAACCCTGAGAATCACCCTAAGGCCAAACTCGACGAATTGAACTCAATTCGGTAAGAAAAATCTAAGTCCACACTGATTCGTCGAGTATACTCGACGAATACAGTAAGCACTCGACGAATTGTACTTAGCAAAATTAAATATCTTAAAGATACTCGATGATTCGACAAACATAACCTCGATATTCGACGAATTGGCGAAATTACCTTGATATTTGACGAATCGACGAAAATAATCCAAGTCAACTGGAAATTCGTCGAGTATACTCGATGCCTAGCTGAGTCCACTCAGCACCTAGGCTTAACTATACTGTTTTACTCCACTAAATGCCTTCACTCGACGCCTAGCTGCAAATACTCGACGAATTCGTCGAGATTACACGCCGCTTTTGACTTAGACTCACAAATCACTCGGCGCTCTCGACGCAAAGTCAAATTCACTCAATGCCAAGATTGATACTTGACGAACTCAATGCCTAAACTCAACGAATGCAAAATCACTCGACGCCAAAGTTGATACACGACGTATTCGTCGTGAACACACGACGAATCTGCCTTAGTCCAAAACTCACATTTGACAAATTCTACTCTTACATATACGACAAATTCATTTCATTTTTAACTAACTCTGCCATATATGATGAAATTAGACTTAAGATAATTGTTATATACGACGAATTAAACTTAGGTTAACTATTATATATAAGGGATTAGAATTAGACTAACATTCATTACTCGATGGATTAACTTAGACTAACAACCATCTAATCGACGAAATAAATAACTTGGCCGAAAATCCTACACTACCATGCAGATCAATCTTGGCTGATCCCTACACTACTCCTAAATTCTAAGGAGGGAAGGAAACACTACCAAAAACTGGACTTTTAGCCACGACAATTTGCCGTGGCTGAATGTCAAAAACTGTGGCTAAAGAATTTTAGCCACGACCTACCCACGGAAAATGATTGTGGGCAATACTCGCGTGGCAAAAAGTATTTGCCACGCTAATTCCGTAGGGAAAGCCTTTTTGCCACGAACATTAGCCACGACTCCAAACCGTGGGCAAAGAGTTTGAATGCATGACTTATCCCCACGAATTCTTGGACGTGGCTAATTTCTTTTTGCCACGGAAATTTCCGTGGTAAATACTCCTGAATTTTTTTAAAAAAAAACTTATTACCACGGTTTGGAACCGTGGTAAATATGTTCCTATTTTTTTAAAAAAACTTTAACCACGGAATTGTGTCGTGGTAATAATTAACTAATATTTTGTTCTTTTTTGCCACGAACAAATGCTCTTGACGATGCGATGGTGGCGGTCATTAACGCCGTGGACATGAACCACGGTTTTTGAATGGAGTGGTCATAAACCAACTTTTGTGAATGGAGTTTTGTTTGGATGATTTTTGTTTTTTGAGGTTCTGAACCAGTTTGTGAACTGAATTTTATTTGGATATTTTTTATTTTATGGCATCATAAATGAAGAAATATTTTTTATCAATTTGGCAAATGAAAATTAGAATATGATAAATGCACACCAAAACAAAAATTTGGTAAATAAAAATGCACACTTTATAAATGTACACCAAATAGTACTCCTGCTCAAAATTTATCCTGCTCCCATTTTTGCTCCACCTTATTATATCAATACAAGGTTCCTGCTCAAAATTTGAGCTCAAGTGAGAAAATCATTACTTCCTGAAGCCTCTCTCTGTCTTGCTCCCCTTGATCTTGGGACCGAATAGCTTCTGCTACCATCCTTAAATCTTTGTCTCTCCCCAAGAGATCAGAATGGGCGGCTGTCGGCCGCCCATTGGCCTCCCGCTAACCTGCAGTTGTGGGCCTCACTGTTCGAGCCGGCTCGTATATATGCTGATGCATGAGCTCGTTAAAAATGTTGTAAGTTCCCATGAACTGTTGGCTGACAAAAAAATCAAGCAGCAGAGATATAAAATCATCACTAGTAGAAGAAAAATATGATAAACAGGAGTTAGGGCTCAGTGGGCAATATTATTAGCTCATGTGAATTAAGTGGCTATGAGCCCACTTAGATGAATTGCATTGATACAACATCAAATAGTTCTTTAATGCACTCCTTAAATTCTGAATCTCTGCACTACAGTAGTTCAACCATAACTAATAATGCCTATCAAATGATAATGAAATCAACATTCGAATTCCTAAATTGAGGCAGTGTGTCATATTGGCTGACCGACCCTAAAGCATTTGGCTACACTTGGAGGAGGATTTGGGAGATTGTTTTATATGGCAGAATAAAACAAATAAAGAGTTCATTAATTTTCAACTAAGAATTTATGCTCATTAAAGATGAGTTGCCAACCAAGATTGCAAACAGATTGTACTATTGCAATTCTCAACCTCCAGTATTCTCTGTATAGATAATATGCAAGAAAACTAAAGGGAACTAAAGGTTGACCAAGAATGCAAAGAAGCAATTGCCCGTAAGAGGAAAAGTTGAAGCTAGCAAAATCTAGAAATTTAGTGCCCTGGAGAAACATATACAAAAGATGTCACCCAAAAAGACTACCTCCAACATATTTTCATCGATCAAAAGCTTTGAACCCATGTCATCTATCTCCTGTGGACCATCGCAATGAAGAATTCTAAGTTTTCCTTCCTGCATTGCATTATAAAACTCATTGTAATTGAGAAACATTGAGGAAACCTACAAAATAACATTAGCATCCATCACGGTACCTTAGTTCCATAAACAAGACCACCTCCAGGAAGAGGATGAAAACATGCAACATTAACCTCATCTTCGGCACTGGGAAGAACTCTAACAAGTTCCATATCTGAAACTCTATAAATCTGTAAACCACAAACAGATTATGAAGCTGGGTCATGTGAAATGAGCAATGTGAAGCTTTCTTTGCACATAGCTGTAAGATTCAAGTTGGGGGGTTGGGGGTGGAGATCAAGAAAAGAGCATTAGACAATATTAAGTAGCACAATCTAGCCTACTACAATTTATTTGTAGTTTAAGAAGGAACATTATCATAATCCTCTTTACAGTTCTGACAAGCAAGCTGCAATTTTACGAGAAAGAAGCCCGACGCACAACTCCGCTTCAACCAACCCTCTTAGACAACTAACAAATAGTTAATTAAATGAAAAAAGAAGAAGATAAAAACTCTAACAACTAGTTAATTAAATGAAAGATAAGTTCAAAACTCTAATGATTAGTTAATTAAATGCAAGATAACTTCATAGTTATGACTTCAGAATGCTATTCAGCCTCTTTCTATATTTTGCCGTCCCACAGTTCCTCGGGTGACTTGATGCCACCGCTGTTGGGGTTCAATAACTCGGCTCCCCGACATCCTTTGTACTGTGGAAGCTGCTGTATCTTATCCAAATCTTCCAGGTCTAGTTTCCAGTCAAATATATCAAGGTTTTCCCTCATTCTCTCTCTGTTATATGACTTCACAACTATGCTCACACCTTGCTCATGTATCCACCTCAAACACACATGCATGTTGTTGAAGAAAATGATGAAGTAAAACTTCACAAGTATCGGTAGTCATTAAAGAGATCAAAAGAAGCATGAGAATGAACCTGCATGCGCTAATGATTTCCCTCTAGAGGCAGCTATCTCCTTCAACTCCTGGCATTCCATGACTTTTGGGGTACCCCACGGAGCACCATTAGCTCCTAGAGGGGAGTAGGCACTTACAAGGATACCCTTCACTGAGCAGAAGTCGATTAGCTTCTTCTGCTGCAAAAGAGGATGCATTTCCACCTGTGACCAGAGTATATCTATATACTGATATATAAATATATCCACTTATGATGTAACGCAGTCGATCATCAAATATGGACTCATATGGACCGTCCGATCCAGTCGACCAGAGTATGTATGTATATATATATGTAGTAGAGATAACTGACTAATCATGAGATGAGAAGCAAGCTTAATTACCTGATTGATAGATGGAGGAATGGTGGCCATGGAAAGGTCAAAATCAAGCTTCTTGCAAGAGAAATTGCTCACCCCAATAGACTTTGTGAGGCCTAGCCTGTGACATTCTTCCATTTCTTCCCATATAGATTTCAAGTCCATGGGAAAAACATCCTCCGCCAAAAATGATATCATCACCTTGCTTGGCTTAATACTAACCGACCAGTGCACAAGATACAAGTCAACATAATCCAGCTGAAGCTCCCTGTCACATGTATTCATCAACAAGTAACAAAGAAATTAATTAGTCCCGGAAAAGATCACGAGGAAGAAGACGATGACACCTATGTATCTACTCAGCTCATGCCAATTGCGTGAAGAAAATATGAGGATTATAATTACGGCCTAATGATTCACCTTTGAATATGTTGTTTATTTATACGCTTCTAATTCTATGAACTTTGAGAACTTTGTACTGCGGAGTTATTTATGAAATTCCACTTCTTCTAGAATTAGTAGAAAATGAAAATTTGAGCGTCTCCTCTCTTAATTATAATCGTCTCTCTTCTTCCCCTGGTGAAAGATCTGCATGTGTTTCATTTGGGCATTATTATTTTTATTTCTTTTCCATAGCACACATGCATGCATACCCTCTGTACATGCGAGCAGGGAACCCTAAACATACCCTAAGCAACTAATCTATCCACTTGAAAGGAAAACTTCCAAACCATGACAGACTTCAATTGGTACAGAATATGGAAAATTACTTCAAATTTTTCATCATTTGGTTAGATGAATATACCTTAGCAGCCCTGATTCTTGCCTCAGCAACACTTAATATCAGATTGGAGAAGACAAATCATAAACATTCATCGTCAAGAGCATTTGTTCCCTGCTTTCCCATGGTAAAGTGGCCCACTTCCCTCATCCCATGAAGGTCTCTTATAATCTTTCCTTTAAAATATGTAAACAATATCCCAAGACAAACCATATTCAAGAAAAATTCTGAAATCAAGAAGCAAGTTATGATGTAGTATATATGCAAGAGAGCAAGAAAGCAATTACACAAGTGAAATAAAAGACTATAACATAAAAACTGCCTATGAAAGGTGTTCTCATACATTAGGTTGTTCATGCACATTGTATGGATTTTATAACATCCATGACATAGAAAGATAATATAAAGGTGACAAGTTATGTTATAGAGAAATGGATCAAAATAAAACATATTCATTGCAATACAGATTTACTAGAAATAGAAATTCAATCGTTGTAAAATCTCAAGCCATGATGAACACTAAACGAGTGCTCCATCAAACAAAATGTTACTTTTGTAAAAAACTATAGCATAAAAAAGTACAATATAAATTCATATAAATCATTCCCACACCACAAAATAAAACCAACAAAAAACTATAGCATATTAATTATTTCGTTGAAGGATACATCATGCCCTCCGACTCCCCGTCTTCTAAAGCATCATGTTCATCTCCGACCTATAAAATTTAAAATAGAAGTTTTTTAAAAAAAATTAGTAATTGAAAAGTACATTAAAAACAAACTTGTCCAGTGCTAGATGGAATGGAATGATCATCAGTTTTATTCATTGTTGATGTTAATGGAATGCCAGCACGCTCTAAAAGCACTTGCATATTTTGTTGAACACGTGACATTTCATCCATTTGTGCTTTCATTTGAGCAATTTGAGAATCAAATTGAGATTGCACCTCCTCTCGAATTTGCGTACGAATTGATTTTGAGGCTTTCTAACTCGGTGGCTTGCTTACACCGGAACCCCATGTACACACACGACCATGGCCATCCTCTCCCATGACCTTAACAAAGCAAGCTTCTTTATATTCTGCAGTGCGCTCCTCCTCAGGTAACTTTTAATACAAGCTATTCACTTCATCCTGCATTATGAAAATACAGAATATTTATTATTTCTTGTAATGAAAATCTATTATAATAAAAGGGAACTTACAACAATATCTTGAGATTCAAACTCAATCATGCCACGTTTGTCAGTTCGCGTTCTTTTAAAAACACTAAGTCTATCCATTTCAACTCCCTCCATCTCCATCAGAAATATCAATATAATTTATAACATTAATCTCAAACGCATGTGTAATTATAAATACTTTTAGTTAATTAATTACCTTTTGTCGAATGGAGCGAAATGATGATCTGTCCATCCTATGATATCCTCCCTGACACTCACGGTTGCATGAATTTGTTGCCGATATAGACTTTATAGTATCTTGCCCCCAATACTGAACAAGTGTCCTCCACTGATCAACAACAACCCGATCTGGGATGATAGATAAACGCTCCTCATCTGTCTTATATATATTATAGTTATGACGTTTAATGTAATGTTTCCATTCTCTCCATCTCTCTCCAATTATATGCAAACATTTAGTTCGAAACTCTGGAGGTGCATCTGTATTATCCTACACTTACACAATAAGATAATTAGAATAAAACAATAATATCTATGTTTTTAACTTGTTAAAAAAAAAGCATACCTGTACCTCCCGCCACAACCCATCAAGAACATCATCAGGTAAATCACTCCATCGTGGATATGTTAGCTGTACTCTAAATCCATTCCTCGCTAGCAAACCAAGTTGTCCTACTAAAGGTTGCTCACACTTACCAATAGGCAACCCATGCTTATCAAAATCAATATGAAACCGCTCTCCTGTGCCCCATGTTGAAATGCCATTAGCTCCACCACGTCCTCTCTTGCTACTTTTAAAGTTTGAGTCATCTTCATAAAAAATAAAATATTATATACCATACTTCTAATATACTTAAACAACACAATATTCAAGTACCTACCGATGTAGTGGATATTGAATTAGATCCCGAATTTGGTGGGGCGGAGAGTGGTGGCATGGGTACGATCACCGGCTGTGAGAGGGATGGTACATGTATAGTAGTTGACTGGGATCCTGACGACATATTTGTTGTGGGCGTAGAGAGCGATGATATTGGATGTTTAGTGGCTCGAAACAGTGACTTAATATTTGGGGCAGGAATAGAGGATGGGGGATGTGTAGTGCGATGGGAAATTTAATGTGCAGCGGTACGGTCAGCGGTTGCAAGTTGCATTTTTTCGTTCATAGTTTGTCCTACAGGCTTTTTCTTCCCCATTCCTACAAATTTCATCAGTATATCTCAATTATGACATTATCAACATCCAATAAATAAAAAAGTGTGAGAAACCTTTAATAAATTAAATAAAAAATTGTGTTGCGGTACATTCATAACTTCAATTAAATAAAAAAAGAAACATTTAATCTTCAATTATGTCATTATCAACATCCACTTGTACATCATCAACCAACACTACACAATCAACTCCATCTCTAACCCAATGAACATCATCATCACGTACATATATTATTTCATCTAATTCTTGTTGACTTAGTGGTTCAACTTGAGGCACAAGCCGAGAAACATGGGATGAATCCTTGGAGTACATATTAAATGAATCTCTAATTGTCAGATGCATAACAACTTCCCAATCGAGTTCTAAAGGATCTTTAACATAACATACTTGTTCTGCTTGAGTGGCTAATATAAAAGGCTCATCTGTCACCTTGTTATGCTTATATAATAAATGATTGAAGTTCACAAGGGTGAAATTAAACTCATCAATTTTTTGACCTACCAGAGGATCAATCCAATCACATTTAAATAAGATAAACTTAAATTCACTAGTATAATGAATCTCAATAATATCAGTTAACTTCCCATAGTAAGTGACACCTACGATACGAGGGTTCTTATCCTTTGTACTAGCGTAGCTAATAGTGTTTGCTTTGAGCATCACGCCACTATTTTGTGTATTTCTCCTACTATCCATGTACTTTGTACAAAAACGGAATCCATTAATAAAATATCCATTGTATCTCCATGCCCAATCACTTGGTCCTTCACTAAGCTGCTTAATTTCATCTGATATATTTATATCACTAGATTTGACCTACAAAAGTATGGAGTTCAATTATTTCATAGATAATCATAATGCTTTAATAAAAATTTTGTTGAATATACTGACATGTTTGAACCACAAATGAAATGATTCATTATGAACCATATCAATTTGATTTTTGGTTGCTCGAGGGAACTCCTTTCTTAGTTCTTCGATGTGTTTCCTATAATAAAATTTAGCATCATATACAACTAATACAAAAGATACTAAACTTGAATAAGTTCCTGAAACTCACTCTAAAAATATGGTAATTGCATATGTGTTGAAAAGAACATGGCGATGCATTTGTGTCAACGTAACTTCATCAAGAAGCATTTTTTTGCCTCTCTTGAAAGGACGACCAGAAACATCACCTCCATCATAATTTATACTTGGGCGGTTAGACTTTGTTTCCACTCCATCTAGGCATCTCTCACAGAAATTCATGCATTCTTCCATAAGATAACCTTTAGCAATAAAACCTTCGGGATGAGCACGATTACATACATATCTCTTAAGAGTCAGTAGATACCTAAATTAAAATATACATTATGTTAATAAAAAAAGGTAGAATATTATCAAATACAAGCAAACATCATTACCTTTCAATGGGATACATCCATCGAAATTGAACTGGGCCAGCAATGGCAGCTTCTTAAGCTAAATAGATAGTTAGATGCTCCATAATATAAAAAAATGAGGGTGGAAAAATCTTTTCAAGATGACATAGTGTGAGAACAATGCGTTCTTGCAAGGACTTTAAAGTCAATAACTCTGTTACTTTTGGAGCACAATTGTCTATAGAAATTGGATAACTCAATAAATACCTTGACAACATCTACCGTCAATGCTTTTCTAATGGCCACTGGAAGGAATTGTTGCATAATTATATGCATGTAATGACTTTTAAGACCCGAAATATTTCTTTATTTCAAATGAACACATCGAGAAATATTTGATGCATAACCATCAGGAACTTGGATGCTTTTTAAAACTCTTAAGAAATTATCTTGATGTGTTTTATCCATTGTAAAGCGAGCTGGATACAATAAAGTCTTGCCAGATGCAAGTAGTTGTGGGTGCAACATAGTGCGAATACCCATAACCTTTAAATCTTGTCTTGCCTTCAATCCATCCTTTGATTTCCCTATAATGCCTAATATGGTATATAGCAAATTTTCTCCAATATTTTTCTCTTGTGCATCGATCACATCAATGGAATGACGTACTTGAAGAGACCCCCAATATGATAATTCAAAAAAGATACACTTTTTTTTCCAACCAGGCCTTTCTCCAAGATTACTTACTCGGTTACGCTCTTCCCTCTTCCTTTTTTTAAGGTCATCTTTCTTGTACTCAGTAAGTACGCCATCCAACTGTGCTAAAATGTCACTTTCCTTTAAGTTAGGAAGCTTATCTTCAAACTCTCTATGTCCATCAAAAGATACCTTATCTCGTCGAAACTTATGCCCGCAAGGTAACCAACGACGATGACCCAAGTAACAAAATTTTCTACCATTTGCCAACCAATGAGATTTAGTTTTGTGATTACAATTTGCACAAGCACATTTACCTTTTGTACTCCATCCTGATAAATTGGAATATGCTGGATAATCATTAATTGTCCAGAGTAGTGCAGCACGAAGTGTAAAAATTTCATTCTTTGATGCATCATATGTTATCATACCATAACCCCACAGTTCATTCAACTCTTCAATCAACGGTTGAAGATAAACATCTATCTTATTACCTGGTCCCATTGGTCCATAAATTAACACAACTAGGAAAAGAAAAGCTTGTGTCATACACAACCATGGTGGTAAATTATAAGGCATTAAAACTACTGGCCAAGTGCTATGAGTAATAGACATGGTTCTAAAAGGATTAAATCCATCAGATGTCAAACCAAGTCTAACATTGCGATGCTCAGCTGCAAATTTAGGAAAATCATTATCAAATTTTTTCCACTAAGGAGTGTCTGCCGGGTGTCGCATGATCCCATCATCTATGCGTTCTTCTGTATGCCATCCCATGAAATGTGCAGTTTTTGATGACATGAATAACATTTTTAGCCTTGGCTTAATAGGAAAGTACCTTACTTGTTTTGAAGCAATTTTTGTAGTTGTGCACTGTACAATACCTGAGCTTTCATTATATTTTTTATATCTTGATTCACCTCATATCTCACATTCATCAAGTGATAAATCATTTCCTCTGAATAACATACAATTGTTAGGGCATGCATCCAAGGTCTCGTAAGAAAACCCCAAGTCTTTAGTGATTTTTTGAGCTTCATAATAAAACTTTGGTAGGTTTATGTTAGGAAATGCATCAATTAGAGATTCTAACAACCAAGTGAATGATACATCTGTCCATCCATGCATTGTTTTCCCCAGTAGTAACCACACCACGAAAGACAATGATGTATATTTAGCACAATCAGGGTACAATGGACGCTCTGCATCTTCCATAAGTTTTCTAAATTTTGCATCCCCTGATGTAAAATCATCTATTGGATTATTTGATGCATGTGGATCTTCATGCAAGCTAACATCAATTGCAGGAATGCCAGCTGCCTCATGTATCATTCGAATCATATCGTCACTCAAATTTACATGATGATTAATTGAGCAATCTCCACTATAATTTTGTGAATGACATGACTCCCCATGAAAACTCCATATCTTGTACTTTTTTAGAAAACCATGAATAATTATATGCTCACGTGCAATAGTTCTCTCTACAAGATAACGGTTGGTACATTTCTTGCAAGGACAGTAAATCCTACTCTCATAACTACTTGAATTGTTTTCATATGCATAATCCAAAAATTTTTCAACGCCTTCAATATATTCATCTGAAACTCTATTTTGCAAATCAATCCAACTCTTTTCCATGTTATATGGTAGAGTTACCTACATAAAAGCTCATAATAAGTGATTTACAATGAGAGAAGACTATAAAATTGAAATCAGCAAAACATGAGTAGTGAGAGTTTCACTTCAAAGAATAAATCAATTAAGCCAAAACAAAATTTTAAACATGGATTTTCTTTTAATCTGTCATAAAAGGTTAAAAAAATAAATATCTCCTAAAACTCATATACAAAACCATTACAAAGAATCTCACGTAGCTTCAAAATAATCTATAAAATTGAGCAGCTCATTTTTAAGTTGGTATAAAATTTGAACCGACAAGCTCACTTGTTTGTGGACATACAGCGGTATCATACGCAGCCATTTCACAACATTATCCAAAACCTATCATGAAAAGCTAATGGGGAGGGGCAGTACAACAAATGTGGACATCGACCACATTTTTAAGAGTCTTTGGCGACGGTTTTCAAACGTTGCTAATGTATTCACAACACTTTTATAAACGTCGCAAAAGCGTCACGAATACAACCGTCGCCAAAAGTATTTGTGACGTTTTCACTATCCGCGTCCCATATTATGACTAAATTTTGATACAAACCAATGTTTGAAACTTGATATTTCAGGCCGAGTACCCGGGATGCTTTCGTTGAGTGATGTCATAGGAAGGGTCGATCCTAAGTGTGAGAGTGTAAGCAATGATCTCAGGTGGTACCAAAGATGGAGAAACAGGCCTCTTGCATGTTAAATAAAAACATTAATTCAAGAGGACGAGGAGGGGGTAAAGAGGAAGGGAAAAAACAAATGAAGCATGCTCATGGTAAGAGACCATTGGAACTATCAATGTGTCGACTTAGGATGATAATATTTATATATCTTTGATTGATTAGAGTAATCCGCAAAGTTGCAACAGATAGATGTGTCATCTAATTTGGTGCAAGAACAGCATGTCTTATGTATATAAGCCACACATCCTAATAAAAGTGGTAAAGAGAGACTTATGGCTTTGGGTCAATAAAGGTAGTGGACAGGTACCACATAGAGCCCAAAAGGGAAGATGATTGACATATAACAGCCTGTAAAAGCAATATTGTTGTCATAAGTGGTGGACAAAAAGAAGGCACTAGTGTTTTCTATGAGATGATAGTTTCTCTACTCAATCAAACCATTTGTTGTGGTGTGAGATGATAATTGGCGAGCAATACCATAATCTAGTGACTATAACACACACACACACACACACACACACACACACTATATATATATATATATATCCTTCAATACCTTACAAGTGTTTTCCTTCCAAACATCAAAGCGTAATTCGAAATCTTTAGTACCACAATGCATAAGTGGACAAGAATTTCAAACATTTTTGATACGAGCACAGGTCATATTACAATTTATAGCAATTTGAGTTTTGAATATGTATGAAAACAAATGTGAAGTGCATCAAATTTCACATTATCTAGCAGGCAGGCCATTACAAAAATCCCATCCTTTATGAGATAAAGATCATAAGCAATAAGTGAAAGTGAAATGGGAGACTAAGAAATGATTTTGTTGGAGGAACCAACTCATTCAAAGTAATACAACCCCTCATTCTTATGATCTATACCAAAAATGTCTTTCCCATAAATTTCTTGAAACAGACAGTAGGGAAAATTTTGATTCTGCATTCATAATATAAGTTAAACTAACATATAATAAATTTATAGATAATTTAGGAACATACAAGATATTATTGAGGGTAAGTGAGGCAGGGTGGGGATGTGTAGGTGAACCTCTAGACTATGCAAACCCTAAGTGTAGTGCCGGAGAAATCCTAACCAAACTACATTGATACATATGGAGATAGATCCGATAAAGTTAAAATATAATAATTTCTTGCATAGAGCCCATATAACTAGTAGAAGCGTTTACTTGAAGGCCGAGTAATTTGCACGCCTATAACTTGCACGCCGACACCGTGCTATCGTGAGGGAGAGGGATGGTGGTCGGCATAAATAGCGAGGTTGCAAGGGGCCGTCGGCCAGCGAAAAAGCAGAGTTGCGGGGACATTGGTCGCCGGTCGTCGGTCGGCAGAACAGGCGATTCGATCTCGCGGTCGGCAGAAATGGGGGAAATTAATGGCTGAGGTTTAGGGTTAGAAAAGATGTGAGTAGAGAGGAGAGGAAATGAGTCAGAAAAGTTTACAGTAGGGGCTCTTCGGAGAACAGAGGGGGATCGCCGGAGAACAAAGAAGGCTCGACTAGGGCTGGGCCACGAATAGGGAGGGGACGACGGAGCTCCGTGCTGGAATCGCGAAAGAGTGGCGGCTGAGGTCAGGCTCGATTTGCACATGCCCTAATAATAAATTTTTAGTCACGAATTTTTGATGGTCGTGGCTAATGTTTTTTTAGCCACGATTTGAGTAAGGCCGTGGCTAATAGTTGTTCATTAGCCACGAATAAAGAGCCGTGACTAATACTTGGTTATTAGCCACTAATTTGAATCCGTGGCAAAAAAATCATGGCTAAAGGCCAATTTTCTAGTAGTGAAAGCTATAGAAAACACACTAAAAAGAGACGTAGTAAGGGGAAGAAATCACCACTTGCCTCAAATTGCCGAAATCCGGCCACGCAAGAGCTCCTCCTCCAGGATCTGGCCGTAAGAACACCAAGACAATGATTTCTGAAACTTTTCGGGGCAAACAAGGGTCAAAATGAATTCCCTAATGCCCAAAAATTCAAGAAACGTGAAAAACTCACTATACAAACGTAGATCTCGATGAGAGATACCCAAATCTACCCTCCGATGACAATTTCGTGCACCGAAGTTCCTACAATCAACGACTGAATGCTCTGCAATGACTGTCGCTTCTTTCTTTCACAAATCGCTTTGACAGCTTGGGAAGAAGACGATGAATAGGGTTTCCGTCACATCGTAAGGCTATATATATATAAATAATATAATATATCATCATTACACTAAACATCCAAATGACCGTAAAGTCCAAGTCATCTCGGATTTCAACGAAATTCGCACCGAAGCTAAATATTGACGCTACGAATCCAACAACGAAGTCAAAATCAGGATCTGACAAACCAAACTCGGGTAAAAACTTCCAGAGGTCAAAACACCAAAATTTTCGAAAAACCTCCATCAATTCCACAAAACAAACCCGACTCGCAAGGGAAATTACAAAAAAACATTAGAAATTAGCCCTACTAATATTCTAAGTCAAAAACCTCTGATACCAAATGAGCAAAAGTCACGCTCCAGCAACGGTACCTGTCAACTACGCGTCAACGTAACGCCCTAACGTCAAAAATACGCCACTAATGGAATTTAAATAAACATCGAAAAATCAGGGGCATTACATTACCAGCATTTTCTTAAAGGTCATGAGAGCATGAACAAACCTCTTACTGAATTGCTTAAGTTGAAGTCCTATAAATGGTTGGCAAATGCTCATGTTGCCTTACTTCAACTAAAAGTTATTATGACCAGTCCTCCTATACACCAACTTCCAAATTTTTGTTTATCTTTTGTAGTTGTGACAGATATTTCTACTAGTGGTGTAGGGGCAGTGCTTCAACAGAGAGATCCACCTGTGGCCTTCTTCAATAGAGCTTTGGGTCCAAAGAATCAAGGATTGTCAGTATATGAGTTGTGGCAATGGGCATGCAATATTGGAAACAATATTTGATGGGAAATCAATTTGTTATCTACACTGATCATCAAATTCTCAAACATTTACAGGATTAACAGATTGCTACGTCGACACATCGACGATATATGTCTTAACTGTTGGGATTTGACTATGTGATCTAATACAAATGTGACAGGGACAATGTTTGTGCAAGTGAATTGTCTTGATAGTTTGGGAAAGTGGATGGATTGTGTTTTGTTCTTATTTCAGTCACATCTGATATTATTTTCTCAATTAAGTCCTCTTGGGAGGCTGACCCCAACATTCAACAATTGCTCAAATTGAAGCTGGAGGATCCATTAGCCAAATTTGCATATACTTGGGACTGAGGAATTTTACGTTATAAAGGACGACTAGTGGTGGGCAATGATGAGGCATTACGACATTGATTGTTCCAATTATATCATGATAGCTCATTAGGAGGACATTCGGGAATGAAAAATACTTATCAACGATTAAAAATCATGGTTTTTGGAAAAGAATGAAGGGAGACATCTTCAAGTATGTAAAAAATTATAAGGTTTGCCAAACCTACAAGGCGAATACTCAGAAGTCGATGGGCCTCTTACAACCTTTACCTATTCCGGAGAGAGTTTGACAGGATATATCAATGGACTTTGTTGAAGGATTGCCCAAAAGTAAAGGTAAAATAATGTTATTTGTAGTTGTGGACAGGCTGAGCAAATATGCACATTTCATGCATGTAAGCCATCCTTATACTGCTGAAGGAGTGGCAAAATTGTTTTTAGATTCAGTCTTTTGCCTTCACGGGTTACCATCTTCAATCATTAGTGATCGAGATGATGCATTTGTTAGCCAGTTTTGGCAAGAGCTTTTCCGTCTTATGAAGGTTCATATCAATCTATATACAACTTACCACCCTCAATCTGACTGGAAAACAGAAGTCGTAAATAGATTCTTGGAAAATTATTTACGATGTATTTGTTCTGACAGGCCACGAAGTTGGGTAGATTGACTTCCATTAGCTGAGTGGTGGTACAATATCACCTTCCATAGTGCAAGTAAGATGACCCCATATGGGGTTGTTTATGGGCAACCTCCGGTGTTACATGTACCATACATTGAGGACTCTGGTAATTTGGAAGTTGTTAATCGGTATTTAACTGCCTGGGAAAGTATGATTGCTTCTTTAAAAGTTAATTTGGCTAGTGTTCAAAATTGTATGAAGATGATGGCCGACAAACATCAACAAGAAAGGGAATTGGAGGTTGGTTCTTGTGTATATATGTAGATTCAACCCTACAAATAGTCAAGTTTGCGACAATAATGCTATCAAAAACTTTCTCCTAAGTATTTTGGACCTTTCCGTGTAATCAAGAGCATTGGTTTAGTGGCATATCAATTATAGTTTCCAGATGATGACAGGATCCATTCTACATTTCACCTTTCTCAGTTGTGGGAGTACAAAGGAGATCCACCGGTCTAGAATGCTTATCTACCTTCCATAGTGAATCAGGAAGGCAACATGTTGGCTGAACCCATTCATATTTTGTTTCATCGCACTGTTTTTCGCAACAATCACTTAATGAAGCAAGTTCTAATACAATGGAGTGGTGGTTCCGAGAATGATGCAACTTGATAGGATTGTTCAAACATCAGATGACATTTTCCAGCATTCATTCCTTGAGGACAAGGAATTGATGAAGGGGAGGGTATTGATAAGTAAATATTGTGAGAAGCTTTGTACCCGGTTCAGCTATTGAGAGTGAGGGTTTGAATCCAGTTTAGTGTGTGTGGGAAAATTAGTTTAATGTTCTATTTTTTTTTGTTTGAAATAAAGCAGGTGGTGTGGGTTGGATGTGAACATTGTATTCCTAGTTAATCTCTATTAATAGTAAGGTTGGGAGGTTGAGCGGGGATATGAAAATTTTGTCTGGAGTGTGTGGTGTGAAGTAGAGGTTGTTCCGTTCAGAGCAAAATTCTTAGGCCAACTTGTCTTCTTCTTCTTCATAACTATCTTTTGAATTGTCAATGGAATTTTATGTTGTTAAGTTTTGTAAAGTGCACAGTTTGTTAAGGCGGTGTGCTGATAGTAGGTTTTGCTATGGTGGTGTGCAGTTAGTAACTTTGCTAAGTGATGTGTACATATTTATTTTTTTTGTTATGGTGGCGTGCTTTTGTAGTTTTTTGTGAAGTGGTGTGCAAGTATCAATTTTTACGTTTAGTAATAATTTGCTGGAATTGATTTCTGGTTTCCTATTGGGATCCGGATCCTCTCCATTTCAAATGAAATGGAGGGGATCCATTTCACTTATTAATGGACAAGATTAGTTTAAAAAAAATCTTGTGGACAAAATTTTTTTGAATAAAAGAAAATATAAAAGGATGGGAAAAGCAGAACCCGTCGGATCAAAAAGCAGGAAATCATGTCCGTGAAATGGATCCCCTCCATTTCATTTGAAATGGAGAGGATCCTGATACCGCACAAAGGAGGTTGTCGGTGCAGCAAGAGGACTCAGTGCGGTAATAATAATGGAGACTGCAGATTTAATGCTGGAAATCTTTGATGTTCTCTTCTGATAGGCTCCAGGATCCACTCCATTTTTGATGAAATGGAGGGGATTCATTTCACGGACAAGATCTCTTACTTTTTGATGCAACGGGTTCTGTTTTACCCATCCTTATATATATATTTTTTATTCAAAAAATTCTTGTCCACTGGATCTTTTTTG
The DNA here is from genome assembly GCA_039513925.1 of Platanthera zijinensis. Taxonomy (NCBI): domain Eukaryota; kingdom Viridiplantae; phylum Streptophyta; class Magnoliopsida; order Asparagales; family Orchidaceae; genus Platanthera; species Platanthera zijinensis. The sequence goes on from CM077091.1 coordinate 45,636,403, forward strand.
GACTGATGTTGTCCATTAGATATGAAATGGATTCCCTCCATTTCATTTGAAATGGAGAGGATCCGGATCCCTTTGTGCGACTAGTCGGAGTGCAGGAGCAGCAATCTTAGTGATCGGGATTCACTATAGTAGTGGTGGAGGTTAGCAACTGTGCAGTGTCAACGAGCTCTCTTAGTAGTGTTGGCGATCTCTCCTTGTAGCAGCAGTGGCGGTCTTCGGCTAAAGATTTAATGAACTCCTTAGAAGTGGAGGCGATCAGACTCTACTGCAGCGATGATGAGCTCTGGTTGAAGGGGCGGCAGAATGTTACAGTTGTGGCGAACACACTTGTAGTGGTGGCGAGGTGAACTACTATGGTAGCGGATTCACCTGTGGCGTACGCTTGAATAGTGGTGCCTAGCCATTGTCGCAGTAGCGACACCATTGAAGGAGTGACTAGTATCAGTTGCTGCAGCGACGAGCTCTGGTTGAAGAAGCGGACTCTTGCCAGGGCAGTGAACTCAATTCCTCAATGGTGGACACATTTACTGTAGTTGTGAACTGAGCAGTGGCAGCGGCGAACTCGTGTGCAGCGGTGTTAAGCTTAGAGTTTTTGCTGGTCTAGAAATATTCGTTGGAGTAGTAGTAGTTAGCTCCTATTGCAGCGGATAGAGTTTGGAGATGTTTGTGATTGCATTTGTAATAAGCTATTTTTTGTTCTTGTTTGTTGTATGTGTGTATGTCTCGGTGGATGTTGAGAAAGTGTTTGTAATTGTCTTTTATCTAGTTGAAAGTCAATATAATCCTCAATATTGTGGTGCTCTTCTCTATCATTATCCTCACATTCAAATTTTTTTTACATGGTATCAGAGTTAGGTTGTGACGAAGATTGCTAAGAACTCGAGGAAAAGAGTTGTATACCTGACATGGAAGGAGGTGGCTTTGGTAAATGACTTGGAATTGAGTTGCTCACACATACGAACTACAAGAAGTGGAAGAGCTGTATAGAGGTATATCTGCTCGATGAAGACTTATGGGAAGTTGTTGCTGGAGATGCACAAGAAGCGGTAGTACCAACTAGCAAAAATGCCCGAGAAGTCAAGGCATGGAAGAAGATGAATGAAAACATCGAGTTCACTCTTAAAAGGACTGTCTCACCAAATTTGTTTAATCGAATCATAGGGTGTAAATTGGCTTCTGAGATTTGGGCAGCCCTTGATGGTTTGTTCAACAAGAAAAATGTGTCAAGACTTCAGCACTTATACAATGAGTTGGCGAAAACAAATCAAGCAGATCTTTCCATCTCGTCCTACTTCCTGAAGATGAAATTTTGTGTGCTTAGATTATTGTATTAGATCCAAAAGAGCCAATTTCTAATGTGAAGTTAAAGAGACACATTATCAGAGGTTTGTAGAAGGAGTATCTATCTTTTGTCACAGCCGTGCAAGGATGGGCTACTCAACCATCACTGATAGAGCTGGAGAATCTCTTAGCGTCTAAGGTGATTTTGTCTAGACAAATGGCAGGTGCGTCTATATCTAGTGATGGCAGTGAAGTCTTATACACTGGGAATATGAAATAGTGGGATAAGAAAAAGAAGAAGAATGACAAAGAAGGTCCTTTTGTCTCATCTACAGAGAGCAATGCTAGTTTGCCTCCCAAGAATGATGGATGGAAGAAGATGTCTGATACTTCAGGTGCAATAAGGTTGGACATTACAAGCATGATTACAGGGTAAACCTCACACCGGGTCATGCAGCAGAGATGGAGGTAAGTACAAAGGAAGATGAAGACTGGGGTAAGTGCTTTCTTACAGAGAGTGTCTCTAATGTGGAAGCCTTGACCTTTATAAATTTCGAAGAAGATTGGATCGTTGATTCTGATTTTGTACATCACCTTACCTATGATGGGTCCAAGTTCTCATCTCTGCGGAAGTATAAAGGTGTGATGCAATCGTGGCGGCAGACAACACAGTTCATTTGGTGGAGCAGGAAGGAGTTGTAACAGTAGGTAGATATATGAATGCACTCATGCTAAAGAGTGTATATCACGTGTCAGGCATGAAAAAGAATCTATTTTTAGTAACGAATGCAGTTGATGCAGTGTACTACGTGTTGTTTGGGCAAAAGGAAGTGAAGTTCCTACAGAACTTAGATTCGGTAAAAGCAGAGGTGACTCACACTGGAAGACGGGTTCATGATCTATTTGTTCTTTCTGCAACATCATATGTGGACAAGTTCAATGTCAATGATAGTGCTGTAATTTGGCATGAAAAGTTGGGTTATATCGGGATGAAAAAGCTAAAAGCAATGGTGGTGAAAAGTCTAGTCAGAGACTTACCTAGCTTATCTTGTTTTTGTGATGGACATGTGTGTAAGGGATGTCAATACGGGAAGTTTCATCGTCTTCCATTTGACATGTCTCGCTCAGGAGTAAGAGGCCCTTGGAGTGCATCCACAGCTAGGTGATGGGGCCAACTACTACACCATGCTATTCAGGAAGTAGATATATGGTATTGTTCATGGATGACTTCTTACGCTACACGTGGGTGTATTTCTTGAAGGAGAAGTTAGAGGTGTTTGAAAAGTTCTTAGAGTTAAAAGAGACTATGGAAGGTGTGCTTGGGTATAAAATCAAAAAGTTGAGAACTGACAAGGGAGGGGAGTTCACATCCGCTGTGCTCTTTTCTTTCTGTTGGAAGTATAGAATCAAGAGGGGAATTATCTTGTGCTTATACACCAAAATAAAATGGAGTTATCGAAAGGAATATTTGACATATTTCAGATACTTGTAGATGTTGGTTGTATGCCAGAGGTATCCCCAAAGCCTTATGGGTAGAGGGAATGTCTTGTGCGGTATATGTGATCAACATAATTCCACTAAGTCTGAACAATCAAAAGTCTCCATATGAACTCATATTGGTGGAAGTGTTGAGTGTGAAGCATATGTGAGTGTTTGGAGCAACTTACTATGTTCATGTTTCCGATGCACGAAGAACAAATCTTGAAGCCAAAGCCATGCAGTGTGTCTTTATTGGCTACGATGAACGTAAGAAAGGCTGGAAATATATGAATCCTCAAACTCGAAGGTTCATTGTCTCTCGCGATGTTGTATTCGACAAGTTGACATCTTATGGACTTCATATGATGGAGGTTCAAACATCATGTTAGAAGAGAACAGAGGAGAGACATGCTTTGAAGAAGGAAATGAAGGAAGATCAGTTAAGGTATCTTTGTCTCTAGGAGCTCCATGTTCTTCAAGTTCGACGTCGGTGGAGGCAGAGTCAAGAAGAAGGGGGAGAAACACTTCAAACCCTTGTGACTAGGGAGAAAGTGTGGAGGCATGAAGTAAAGAGATGGAGAGAATCTCTGCTCTTAAATGACCGAAATAGACCATTGTGCAACAGCTCGTAATATTGAACGTAATTTGGTAACACCGTGTTTATGTTACTTTATAGACCCACTTGATGAGCGAGAGCCATCGTGCTATGATGAAGCCGCAGGTGTAAAGCAGTGGGTGGAAGCCATGAATGAGGAGATGAATGCCCTCAAAAAGAATGAGACTTGGGATTTGGTACCCAAAGTCGATGGAGTCACTCCTGTGACCTGCAAATGGGTTAGCAAAGTAAAGAAGAAATCTAATCGTAGTGTGGAGCGTTATAAGGCTCTCCTTGTAGCAAGAAGTTTCTCACAGAAATATGGAGAAGAATATGAAGAGACGTTTAGCCCCATGGCTAAGATGACGTCAGTTCGTATGATGACTGCAATGACTGCATGTCAAGGGTGGAATCTGTGACAACTTGATGTGAAGAACACTTTTTTGTATGAAGAAATTAATAAAGATATCTTCATGGTGCAACTACCGGTCTATGTCTCTAGTCGCTATCCAGATTATCTATGTAAACTGAAGAAAGCCCTTTATGAGTTAAAGCAAGCACCACGAGTGTGGTATGACAAGATTGCCTAGTATCTTCAATTATATGGCTACTTTGCATCTCAGAAAGATTCAAGCTTGTTTGTAAATAAGCAAGAGAAGCTTCATGTGTTGATAATTCTATACGTTGATGATATGATAATAATTGGGAATGATGAAGAAGAAGTGGCTACGCTTCAGGATGAGTTGTTCATTCGTTTTGAAATGAAGGATTTGGTCCAGCTTCATCACTTTTTCAGTTTAGAAGTGGAGAAAATGAAGAAAGGATTGCTTATATATCAGAAAGGCTATGCTGAGAAGACCGTGGAAAGATTCAGCATGAAGGAGAACAAGTTTAGTTCAACTCCACTTGATCCGAACATTAAGCTTCATCGTGATGATGTGAGGATTCTCTCGGATCCCACTCTGTTTTGTGCTCTTGTGGGAAGTCTCATCTACTTAACCATCACAAGACCTGATATTTCTTTTGTCGTTGGAATTGTTAGTCGATATATACATGAGCCATGAAAGCTACATTTGTATATAGCAAAATAGATTTTGAAGTATGTCAGGTCTACTCTTGATTTTGGATTGTTTTATAAAAGAGACGTGAATTTTCTCTTGCAAGGTTTCACTGACGCTGACCTTGGTAGTGACATGGATGATCGTCGCTTAACCTCGGGCTACGTGTTCATGTGCGGATAAGCAAGGGTATCATGATGTAGCAAGAAGCAGAGTTCTGTATTTATTTCCACTATTGAAGTTGAGTACAAAACATCGTCTATGGCAGCTCAAGAATGCATTTGACTTCGTCATCTTGTGGAGGATATTCTTGCTCCCATAAACAACGCTAATGTTATTCTTGGTGACATTGAAAGTGCTCTGAAACTTGTCATGAATCCTGTGTGTCACGCAAGGATGAAACACATTGAGATAAACCATCATTTTATTTGCGAGAAAGTTCTGGATTGTTCTATTGTCGTGGATAAAGTGCCAGGTAAATAGAATGTTGCTGAAATTTTTACAAAGTCACTTTCTAAAGGCCCGTTTGCGCGTCTGCGTGGACTTCTTGGCCTTCGGGCCCGGGTGCACTTTAAGGGAGAGTGTTATGTTTTGTAAAGTGCACAGTTTGTTAAGGTGGTGTGTCGATAGCAAATTTTGCTATGGTGGTGTGTAGTTAGTAACTTTGATAAGTAATGTGTAGATATCAGTATTTGTTATGGTGGTGTGCTTTTACAGTTTTTTGTGAAGTGGTTGTGCACGTATCAATTTTTAGGTTTAGTAATAATTTGCTGGAATTGATTTATGGTTTGCCACAAATGGTGGTTCTTTTTAAATTGTAAAAATTATGAAAGAGGGGAAATATGACAACTCATTGGTGTGTTGTTTCTATAAATAAACATTTCTGGATCTGCGCCATTATCGGAAGAATACATCAAAGATTTTCAGCATTAAACCTACGGTCTCCATTATTGTTACCACAACGATTTCCCTTTGCAGCGCCGGCGACCTCCTTTGTGCGGCTAGTCGGAGTGCAGAAGCGATAAGCTTAGTGATCTGGATTCACTGTAGTAGTGGTGGCTGTAACTCCCCTGATTTTTTTCGATGTTTATTTTAATTCCCTTAGTGGTGTATTTTCGACGTTAGGGCATTACGTTGACGCATATTTGATGGGTACCATTGCTGGAGCGTGACTTTTGCTAATTTGGTATCCGAGGTTTTGACTTAGAATATTAGCATGACTAATTTCTAATGTGTATTTGAAATTTTCCTTGCGAACCGGGTTCAATTGGGATGTAGTGGAGGTTTTCTAGGGAAGTTGGTGTTTTGACTTCGGGGATTTTTGCTCGAGTTTGGTTTGTCGGATTCTGATTTCGACTTCACTGTTGGATTCGTAGCATCGATATTTAGCTTCGGTGCGAATTTCATGGAAATTCGAGTTGATTCGAGTTTTGGTTGTTTGGAAGTTTAGTAAATAGTATTATATATAAGTACTTATGCGTGCGTTTTAGCGGAATCCTATTCAACGTCTTCTCCCCAAGCCGTTAGACCGAATTGCGAAAGAGAGAAAATGGTGGACATCGCCAAGCTTACAGATGTCGATTGTAGGAGTTCTGGTGAACGAAATTGTCGTCGGTGGGTAGATTCGGAAAGCTCTCGCCAAGATCTACGTGTTTGCGGTGAGTTTTTCCCGTTTCTTGGATTTTTGGGTGTTAGGTTATTCGATTTTTATCCTCGTTTTCCCTGAAAAGTTTTAGGAAGTGTAGCCAAGGTGATCTTGTGGCCGGATCCATGAGGAGGAGCGCTTGTGTGGCTAGATTCCTGGAGTTGAGGCAAGTGGTGAATATTCCCTTGCTATTTTCTTGCTTATCATTCCTTTATTTTTCTTCCCTCCTTAGAATGTACGAGTAGTGTAATGTTTGGCCTAGATCAATCTATTGAGTGGTGTAGGATTTCTGGTCAAGAAAATTTCATCGGATAAGGGTTGAGTCCGGTTAAGGGCAATCCATCGATTATGGGGGAGTCAACATAAGTTTTGAAGGATTTCACGTGCTATGGCGGGACGAAATTGAAAAAAAAAACAAATTATACCCAAAACCATACATAACACGGGATCGGATATCCAAAATGAATGCCCTACTAGAGAACAAAATAAAACCTAACTCATCACATCTAAACATTGCAAGGAGTTAGATGTGTACCTCTAGAGAACAAAGTCTCTAGGCGGAAGAGGTAACTTCGATGATGAGATTGATAGCGATTCCACCGCAACAATGAGGCCGATAGCCTCGTCTCTTTGTTCACCTTGAACCCGAATAATAGCGAATCTCTATTCCATTGTCGGGGAATAGAAATACAAGGCTTAGACTTCTCTTCTTCGTGCACCGACGACTCCAAGTGCCCGAACCACACTAGTCGTTGGGTAGAGAAAAGGAATGAGGAGAAAACAAAACCGAGCTTACACTGTGGAGGAGATGAAAAACCAAGCCGCCACACTAGCCCGAGAAAGAGACTCCGGCAACCACTGGAAGAGGAGAGCGGCAGCCACCGAGAAGAAACGGCCCACCGGGAAGAGCACCTCGGAGCGACGAGCTTGCGGCGTCGGAGGAGGCAGCGGCTCGACCACTGTCGGAGAGGGTCCAAGGCGCGGCGAATCGCGGTGGGGAGCAGCCCAAGGAATGCACGCGAGATCCGGCCCTTCCGGCGTCGGAGGGAGCAATAGTGCCAATCGCAAAAGGGGAAAACACTTGCGGCTAGGGCGTTTTTTTTCTTCTGACCGTGAAGCCGAGCTTCTCCTTCTCTTTTATATCACGGTACTTTATCTGATATTTTTATAATCCTATCTTATATATATCTCATATATATATCTTATATATATATGTATATATATATTATTTATATATATATCTTATATATATCTTATATATATATCTTATATACATATAAATATTACTTATATATATCTCATATACATATATTTATATACGTATATATATTTATATGTATATCATATGTAAGTATATATGTATATATATATATATTTGTACACAGATATTCATAACTCCAATTACTTTGCATCTCTACAAAAATAATTATGACGACTCGCTCCGTCATAATTTCTCCTTTTAATAGTCGCACAAAAATTCTGTCTAAGCATGTCGAGTCACGACATTAAGCGCTCGCACTTACAATAGTATTTAGATTAACTGTTCCAAGAAATCAAATACCCCAAGTAAGCCGAACGGATACTGTTCCCGTTCATTTGGTGCGACCTTATAAAGGAACCATGTCGTCAAGGCGATAATATAACAACCTATATTAAGGACTATAAGTGGCTTTATCACGCATTATAGTCGCCCCGACAACATTGTAACTAGGTAACGCAATTGATGACCTGTGTCTATTTCTTTGTCACATGATATCATAAATATGGTACGAACTGGGACCGTGTCAATTTCACACTATATTTGTCATTCTCGGTCTCATAAGCGATGTGTATTTATAACTACATCAGTTATATTGCATGCTATACAAACTCGCTTTACCAAGGGGCCCGACTATATCATAACCCAAACTAGCTTGAGGACAAATGATATTTCGATATATACATTCCTTACGCGTAAGTATGAACAACGAATCATAGTATTTATCACCATCAAAAGATAGTCTTCAACTATAATCACATTGCCCACACCGACAAGCTTAATCTATATATCTTATATCTCCAAATCACTAGACATGTTGTAAACACTAATGACACTTAACACATTTCATTTTAATGTTATAACTTAAAATAGGTCAATCTCAATATGTATGAAACCATACGCATACATACTCATGTGATTAAGCGATATCTATTATCAATATTTGTAGAACTACAATGTACTCTAATGCACATGACAATCCAAGGTGGTGGTCAATGTCCCTCTTTGATTACCGGAATCGTGAGCATATAAAACTAAGATCATGTGATGGAACTCAAGTGTTCTACAGCTCAAGACCAAGGGCATCTTCCCGAGCCATCATGAAGCATCATCAAATGATCTAGGGACAGAATGAGTTTAAACATTCATCAAAACATGAACTTAATTTAACTAAAGACAACTTTCAAAACACAAATCCTTCAATCTCCCACTTGTTTTTAAAGTTTCTAATAAAAGAAATACAAAATATAGGAATCCTCGTCATCTAAACATCAAGCCATTCTCCATGGTCTTGCAACCCCATGGACTCGAAGTGAACTTCCCCTTTGGCTTGAGACAGAGGCTTGGTGAAGGGATCAGCTGTGTTGCTATTTGTGTCAATCCATAAAAGCGCAATCTTGCCTTCTTCAATGAAGTCGCGAGTGACAAAATACTTCTGATCCATGTATTTTGTCTTGTGATGTGATTTCGGCTCCTTGATTTGTGAAATGGAAGCACTATTATCACAAAAAAATTTCAAGGGCCCTTCACTAGATGTCACGACTCCCAATTCCTCAAGGAATTTCTTTGTCCAGACTGCCTCTTTGCTTGCCTCTGCGGCTGCCATGACTTCCGCTACGATAGTTGAATCAGCAGTAGTAGATTGTTTCCAACTACGCCAACTCACAGCTCCACCATTCAGAAGAAAAATGAACCCAGATTGAGATCTTCTATCATTCGGATCTGTCATAAAGCTAGCATCCGTGTAACCTTCTACATGGAGTTCTTTATGTCCACCAAATACAAGAAACTTATTCTTGGTCCTTTTAAGGTATCTAAGAATATTCTTGACCGCCGTACAATGATTTGGACCAGGTGAAGCTTGATATCGACTCGTCATGCTAAGAGCATATGCGACATCTGGTCTCGTACAAATCATGACATACATGATGGAACCTATGGCAGAAGCATAGGGCACATTCATCATGTATTCAATGTCTTTATGTGATGAGACACATTGAGAATTGCCTAGCTGAGTAGACGCCTTCATTGGCACATTTCCTTTCTTAGAGTTTTCCATATGGAACCTTTCTAAGACTTTGTCAATGTAGATACTTTGACTTAGGCCAATAAGTCTACGTGATCTGTCTCTATATATCTTTATCCCTAATATATATTGGGCTTCACCCATGTCCTTCATTGAAAAGATTGTTTTCAATGAGTTTCTTACTTGTTCCATTAATGATAAGTTGTTGCCCATTAGGAGAATATCGTCAACATATAAGATCAAAAATATAACGCTGCTCCCACTAACCTTCTTGTATACACAAGGCTCTTCCTTGCTTTGAACGAACTCAAGGGTTTTAACTTCTTCATCAAAGCGTTCGTTCCAACTCCTCGACTCTTGCTTCAACCCATAAATGGCTCTTTGAAGCTTGCATACTTTGCCGCTATTGTGAGAATCTTCAAAACCTTGAGGCTGCTTCTTGAATACATCCTCATCTAGTTTTCCATTTAGAAAGGCCGTTTTGACATCCAATTGCCAAATTTCATAATCATGAAATGCGGCAATCGCCAACATGATCCGAATAGTCTTAAACATCACAACGGGCGAGAAGGTTTCATCATAGTCAATCCCTTGGATTTGACTAAAACCTTTCGCTACAAGTCTTGCCTTGTAGGTTGTCATGCTTCCATTCATGTCCATCTTCCTCTTAAAAATCCATTTACAGGGGATGGATTTCTTTCCATCAGGAAGGTCAACCAAGTTCCATACTTGGTTGTCATACATGGATTGCATCTCGGACTTCATAGATTCAAGCCATGCTACGGAATCCTTTCTTTCCATTACTTCTTCATAGGTCAACGGGTCTTCTGTGTCTAGAATAAAACACCTCATGAAGAACCATGTATATGTTAGGCTTTTTCCTTTCCCTGATCGACCTTCTAAGCTCCTTTGGTTTGTCTAGCTCAATCTGAGATTCTTGAATTTCCTCCACTATTTCTGATGGAGTCAATTCATGCTCAACACGAGTAAGACTACCAGGTGGTGGTAAAGCAATTGTTTCCTCCGTAATCAATTGCGGAAGTGGACTACTCATGCTCCCACTGACTAAAGGAACTTCTTGTGACTCTTGGTGATCATTTTTAACATATACGCTCATCTCATGATCACTCTCTTGTAGGTTTTCTTGAGTTTCCTCAAGTGTCACCCTACGGTCACCGCTTTTGATTCTTTCAAGAAACTCTTTCTCTAAGAATGTAGCACCCTTCTTAACAAAAATAGTATTTGATTATTTGTGTCAAAAGCTATACCCTTTTGTTTCTCTTGGGTATCCAATAAAGAAACACTTATTGGCTTTGGGATCTAGTTTAGATGATTGCATACATTTGAAATATGCCTCACAGCCCCAAATCTTGAAGAAAGAAGTGATGGGTGGTTTCCCAAACCATATCTCATGTGGAGTTTTCTCTACGGCTTTAGTTGGAACGAAGTTTAAAGTGTAAGCTGCCGTTAAAAGTGCATGACCCCAAAAATATAAAGGTAGATCGATTTGACACATCATGGGTCTAACCATGTCTAGCAGAGTCCGGTTTCTCCTTTCAGAGACACCATTCCACTGCGGTGTCCCAGGAGGAGTTAGTTGTGGTATAATACCACACTCCTTTAGGTAAGTATTGAACTCATTGCTCAAGTACTCACCTCCACGATCTGTTCTCAAAACTTTGATTCTCTTATCTAGTTGATTTTCCACTTCATTTTTATATTCCTTGAACTTGGCAAGGGATTCACTCTTATGCTTCATTAGATAAACATAGCCATATCGACTACAATCATCCGTAAAAGTGATGAAGTACCTAAAACCATCTCTAGCACACACATTCATTGGACCACATACATCAGAGTGTATCAATTCCAATAAGTTGATTGCTCTTGCGCCTTTCCTTTTAAAAGGTGTCTTGGTCATTTTGCCAGTTAGGCATGACTCGCATGTCCCAATTGCATCAGGTTCAAAAGAGCCTAAAAGATTAGCCTGATGTAATTTCCTTATGCGTTTTTCATTAATGTGACCAAGACGATGGTTCCATAAGAGTGTCTCACTTATGTGAGATATTTTGAGTCATTTGTTATTGATATTTAATACTTGTTTATCATCAATTATGTTAAGCAAATACAACCCATTGGAAATGAAAGCACTTGCATAAAATAAACCATCCTTCTCAATCCTCATTTGGGAGTTCCCAATGATAAAAATAAAACCTTCTGCATCCAAACATGACACAGAAATAATGTTTCTCAAAATAGAAGGGATATGATAAACATTAAATAAAGTTAGACATAAACCACTAGGTAAGGGGAGTTCCAAAGTGCCCACCGCAACTGCAGAAATACTAGCACCATTTCCAACCTTCAGCACCACCTCTCCTTTGGGGAGAGATCTCCTATCCTTTAGTGACTGCACATTTGAGATTAAGTGAGCACATGATCCGGTATCAAGTACCCAATCAAGGATAGTAGTGGTTAAATTCAAACTCAACTCAATAACAAAAATACCTTTAGGACGCTTCCTTTCGATTTTGCCTTCATCCAAGTCTCTCTTGTACTTGGGGCAGTTCATTTTGAAGTGTCCCTTCTCATGGCAATGGAAGCATTCAGTGAGAGATCTAGGAGAATTCTTCACTTTGCCTCCCTTGGAGGTACTATCCTGAGTACCTCCCCTTTTTCCCTTGAGATGAAAATTTCCTTTCGAGGTCTGGCCTTTAGACTTAACCTTGTTTTTGACTATCTTCTTGCTATCAGACGCCACAGCTAAGACAACATTTCCCTTTGTCTTGCCCATGTCAACCTCAGCTGTTTTGAGTGCGTTATGGAGTTCATTTATGGTCATTTGTTTCTCACGCATATGATAATGCATGATGAAATCCTTAAAAGAGTAAGGCAGTGACCTCAAAATGATATCTTCCGCAATGTCTTCAAGAATTGGAGACTTCAGTTTCTCCAATTTTTCCAAATAGCCTTGCACCTTAAGGAAGTGCACTGAGACAGACTCACCCTCCATCATCTTGCACCCTGTGAGTGCGATGGTGGTCTTATAGCGCTCTTTACGAGCACTATCGGTGAACATTTTCTCCAATTGTGCTACAATTTCCTTTGCAGGAGTATCGAGAAATTTCCTTTGCAGCTGATCGCCAATGCTGGCCAGGATCAGAGTCTGCACGACACGTTGACTGTCATTCCATCTCTTCTGTTCCTCTTTCTCAGTATCAGTTGGCTTGCCAATCTCCTTCTCTACTGGGCATACACCCTCCAGTATAGGTAAGAGATTCTCCAAGCGCAACACGATGTTAAGCTTGAGGATCCAGTCAGAATAGTTTGACCCATCGTTAGCAAGCGGGCTTTTATCAATCATCGAATGCAGAAAATTTGGTAGTGTAGACATAGCTCTATATATAAAAAAATGAGAGTAAAAAATGTCATGTTCAAAATGATTTCCTTTTAAGAAAAAAAACGGATGGATTACATGAAATCCATATAGGGCTATAAAATAGTGAATCAAGATCATTTCAATCTAATGGACTCATCCACAAGATTGTCACGAAGGTCCTAATCACCAATCATAACCTTTTAAGACAATCTTAAACATTTATGATTCTTGACATTAAAGATGCAAACAACTATTTTAAGAACATAACACTTTCCCAAAGGACCAAGCCTAGATCTTGGTGATTTGATTAAGAAAACTCATCATGTAAGAAAACTCATGCGAGTGACATTCCAACAAAATCAGCAAGAAGTGCCTCACACAACCTACTCACTTGTGGCCTAATATCGACTCGCATAAGTGCCACCATGTCTAGTGATTGAAATCACACTCATGTTCATCCAATATCACTAGCTTAGATGGGCACGATGAGGAGGAAAGACATTCTTAAATTTTTTCTTTTCACATTCCCTAAAGAATGGAGGATATACAAAATACCTAACTCACGACATTCTAAAAAAAAATATTACATCCATTCTAAACCAATTACATTCCAGAGTTATAATAAAAACTAACAAGGAACTGCCAGCCGGGATACTAACAATGAATGGACTATGCACACAACCCAACGTGTTCCACCTAGATCATTTTAAATCCAAAAAAAATAATCTCCTCATAATCCATTCAGGGGCGGATTACGGAAACATGAAACAGGGTTGTGACATAACAATTCAAAACATTAGGAAAAACAAACTAGCAAAAGGGGGCACAAAACATTGGATATCAAACCTCGCTCTGATACCACTGAAGGATTTCACGTGCTATGGCGGGACGAAATTGAAAAAAAACAAATTATACCCAAAACCATACATAACACGGGATCGGATATCCAAAATGAATGCCCTACTAGAGAACAAAACAAAACCTAACTCATCACATCTAAACATTGCAAGGAGTTAGATGTGTACCTCTAGAGAACAAAGTCTCTAGGCTGAAGAGGTAACTTCGATTATGAGATTGATAGCGATTCCACCGTAACAATGAGGCTGATAGCCTCATCTCTTGGTTCACCTTGAACCCGAACAATAGCGAATCTCTATTTTGTTGACGGGGAATAGAAATACAAGGCTTAGACTTCTCTTCTTCGTGCACCGACGACTCCAAGTGGCCGAACCATACTAGTCATTGGGTAGAGAAAAGGAATGAGGAGAAAACAAAACTGAGCTTCCACTGTGGAGGAGATGAAAAACCAAGCCGCAACAATAGCCCGAGAAAGAGACTCCGACAACCACCGGAAGAGGAGAGCAGCAGCCACCGAGAAGAAACGGCCCACCGGGAAGAGCGCCTCGGAGCGGCGAGCTTGCGGCGTCGGAGGAGGCAGCGGCTCGACCACCGTCGGAGAGGGTCCAAGGCGCGGCGAATCGCGGTGGGGAGCAGCCCAAGGAATGCACGCGAGATCCGGCCCTTCCGGCATCGGAGGGAGCAACGGTGCCAATCGCAAAAGGGGAAAACTCTTGCGGCTAGGGCGTTTTTTTTCTTCTGACTGTGAAGCCGAGCTTCTCCTTCTATTTTATATCACGGTACTTTATCTGATATTTTTATAATCCTATCTTATATATTTCTCATATATATATCTTATATATATATATATATATATTATTTATATATATATCTTATATACATATAAATATTACTTATATATATCTCATATACATATATATAACATATATATTTGTACACAGATATTCATAACTCCAATTACTGTGCATCTCTACCAAAATAATTATGACGACTCGCTCCGTCATAATTTCTCCTTTTAATAGTCGCACAAAAATTCTGTATAAGCATGTCGAGTCACGACATTAAGCGCTCGCACTTACAATAGTATTTAGATTAACTGTTTCAAGAAATCAAATACCCCAAGTAAGCCGAACAGATACTGTTCCCGTTCATTTGGTGCGACCATATAGAGGAACCATGTCGTCAAGGCGATAATATAACAACCTATATTAAGGACTATAAGTGGCTTTATCACTGCATTTGTAACACCTCTACCCGTCAAGAAGAATATAATAGAGGGTCCGGCCGGGGCCCCACACCATATTCCACAAACAGGCGGAGACGCTACGAACTAATATCATAACCAACACATCCTAACACAGAGCATTCTAGCGGAAGTTTCACGGTTGAATCTTTGAACTCAAGATAAAGAACACTGTCCACTATAACATAGTAATGTATACAAACATCAAAAGAGTCTGGCCTTAAGGCCTTACAATAATTTCTCTTAACAAGAGTGTGAATTACAGACATCGGCACGCAGGCCGGCCACACATGAACAAAAGAAACAAAACAATGCCTTCGAGGGCAGCAACGCAGCTTTGGGCTTCAGCCCGCTAAGTCCAGCTCGGACCAGCACCTCCAGTACCTGTAAGAACCAATCCACCAAGCGGTGGCAAACAGGGCAACGGTCAGCATTCAGCTGACCAATTATAACGACCCTGCCCCTGGCACGGGGCAGCGGAATTCCATCCCTGCATAGCAATCGTCCAAAATGATATATAGCAATTCAAGCAAGACGTGCATGACCGCACAGTCACATATCACAAACGCCGGCACGACGGCCCGACGTCCCGTGCACTCATGGCACTCTCGGGTGCACCGGAAACACCGGATCTCACCATTGAGCATTTAGTCCGGCACGCAGGCCCAGGACTCTCATTATGCTGCTGACGAAAGCCCAATGCCTTGGCGCTCTCATGTCCAGCCTACATAACGCAGGTATAGATCAGCCACCCCCCGTTGCTCAAATCGCCTTGCCTAACCAAGTACATCGTACCTGAGGCCACATTTAAAGGCGCGGGTCGGTTTCACCTTGCCTGTTCGGCACGAAGACTTTTCATATAGTTGCAGCCCAACGCTCAACCGCACACAAAGTGGCAACTCACGGCCACAAGAGTTGCACCCAACTCTCACAATTTCCTGAACTTCCTCCAGTACTTTATCCATCATGCATACAAGCAATAATCACGGAGTCTTCTCCGATATGCAAACAAGCATCACCAATCCAGACCAATATGTCCAGATGGGCTTCACACAGCATGCCTAGATCCGTACTCCAATTCCGGACTCTAACAAGAGGGACTTCACATATCTACCCCAAGGGACGCCACAACCCACTGCACACTCGCGGGGAAGGGTTTTCCCTATGCAATGAAGGAAATAAGGACTTCATATGTCTGAGAAGGAAATCGTTACCCTAGGAACTCGCTTCGGAGCCATGGAGAGAAATTTGAGACGGATGAAAGCCTTCGCAGCAGCGTTGACTTGTCAAATCCGAACTCGGCTTGTGATTTGGACCACCGTAGCACCACCGGCAGCCGGATTCCACTTCTTCTTCCTCACCTTGCTCTCACCTCTCTCTTAAAGTTAGAAAGAGAATATGAACTCAAAAATGAGCTTAGCCTTCTCCTTTCCCGGCCTTATCAGACCAGGAATGAGCCCCAGCCACAGGATCTTCTTTAAGGAAAATGAACGGCCAAGATTTGCCTGAAAAACTATACTTTTTGGCCGACACGGCCTGTGACACGCCCGTGTCACAGGCCGTGTACCCTTAAGCGGCACACGCGGCACACGCAACGACTGAAATCTACCAGAACACGGGCATCGACACGCCCGTGTCGAACCTGACACGCCCGTGTCAGTCAAATGACACGCCCGTGTCACCCCTACTACACGGTACTCAACGAGCTCTAAAACCAACAGAGCAGTACACGGGTAGGCACACGCCCTTGGACACGCCCGTGTTCAAGGCTTGGTTCCGGGCCGTGTACTTCCCTTACTCACTCCGGCCATTTCTTGAGTGACACGCCCTGGGACACGCCCGTGTCCAAGGCCGTGTCCCAGGCTCGACTATAGTCGACCACCGATCGTCGACCATCCTGAACACGCCCTGGGACACGCCCGTATCCCAGGCCGTGTACCCCCGACACGCCCTGGGACACGCCCGTGTCCCAGGCCGTGTCAAACAGCTTGCACCTCAAATCCGGTTTTGAGATTTTTGGGGTGTTACAATCCTCCCCTCCTTAATAAAATTTCGTCCCGAAATTTGAAGACAGTAGGGAGAAAATAACAAAACATTTATATGTTTCTATTACAGATCCAACGAGCGAACAAGTTACGAAAATAATTCGGGAAACTCGGCTCGCATGGTCTGCTCGCGCTCCCATGTTAGCTCTTCTCGGCCACAGTTGTCCCATCGGACTTTGACCATCCCGATCACTTTGTTCCGCAACTGTTTCTCGGCTCGATCCTCGATCCGTATAGGCTTCACCTTTGTCGTTAGCCCATACTCAACCGACACTCGATCATTGTCAATTACTTGAGCTGGATCCTTGATTGCTTTGCGTAGCACCGAGATGTGAAACACATCATGCAATCCACTCAACTCCGATGAAAGAGCTAGCCGATAGGCAGCTTCTCCAACTCGCTCCACCACTTCAAACGGACCAAGGTATCGCGGACTAAGCTTTTTCAACCGCCGAATCCGAGATACGCCTTTGAAGGGCTTAATCTTTAAATAGACCCAGTCACCCACCGCGAACTCCACGTTCCGGTGCTTAGCATTGTAATACTTGGCTTGCCGATCCTGGGCTATTAGGAGCCTCTCTCGAATAGAGCGTATTGTAGAGGTAGCATCCTCGACTTCCTTTTTGCCTAAAAGTTTGGTCTCGCCAGTTTCTGCCCAAGCTAACGGTGTACGACACTTACGACCATACAACGCTTCAAACGGGGCCATGCCTATACTCGCTTGATGGATATTATTATAGGCAAATTCCACCATCACAAGATGCTCTTCCCAATTCTTACCGAAGTCCAGGGCACACATACGGAGCATATCCTCCATCGTTCTGTTGGTTCGTTCTGTTTGGCCATCCGTTTGCGGATGAAAGGCCGTACTGAATGCTAACTTCGTGCCCAACATCTGATGAACTAATCTCCAATCCTTCGAGGTAAAGCACCCATCTCGGTCACTTACGATGCTCCGGGGAACACCGTGCAATCGAACAATCTGCTCCACATAGAGCTTTGCCAACATTTCCACTGAATCATCCCGCTTGTTTGGTATAAAGTGAGCCACCTTTATCAACCGGTCTATAATCACCCAGATTGAGTCATGGCCACGCTGAGATCTTGGCAATCCGTGCACGAAATCCATAGAAATATCCTCAAACTTCCATTGCGGAACCGGCAACGACTTCAGGAAACCACTCGGCCATTGACATTCTGCCTTTACCAAAGCACAAGTACGACATTTAGCCACATACGCGGCTATGTCCTGCTTTAAACCAGGGCACCAGAACAGTTTCTTCATGTCCTTGCACATTTTTGTGCTCCCAGGGTGAATTGAGTACTTTGTAAAGTGTGCTTCATATAGCAATCCTTCTCGCAATTTACCCGCACTAGAGATGCACAATCGGCCATCTTTCCGCAATAAACCGTCATCCCAGGAGAATTGATCACCAGACCCCTCCTTTGCATAGCGTTGGAGACTTTCATCCAACTCCGTTGCCCGCCGAACCCTGTCAGCAAGGTCATATTGAACCTCCAACCAGTTCACGCATGCCTCAGTCAAAGAATCTCTTTCCACACAAGATATCTCCAAAGCTTCCAACTCCTGGATTAACCGCTCATCATGTATCCGCAACCAATTTGCCCGCACCGGAGTCCGACGACTCAAGGCATCAGCGACCACATTTTCCTTTCCGGGAAAATAGTGAATGTTGAAGGTATAATCCCCAAGGAATTCCATCCACCTCCTTTGTCGCATATTCAATTCCTTTTGATCGAGCAGATACTTTAAGCTTTTATGATCTGTATAAATATCCACCTTCACGCCATAAAGATAATGCCGCCACAACTTCAGCGAAAAGATCACCGCCGCCAACTCCAAGTCATGGACGGGGTAATTACGCTCATGCACTTTCAATTGACGTGAGCCATAGGCGATCACCTTGCCAAACTGCAGGAGAACGCAGCCTAAGCCGCTTCCTGACGCATCGCTGTATATCTCAAAACCATCTGTACCACATGGCGACGTCAAAACGGGCGTCGTGGTCAAACGACTCTTCAGCTCATCAAAAGCTCGTAGGCACTCCGGCGTCCAAACGAACTTCTGATCCTTTCTCGTCAACGTAGTCAGAGGCAAAGCAATCCGGGAAAAGTTCTCCACGAACCGTCTATAGTAGCCCGCCAGTCCAAGGAAACTCCTGACCTCGGCCACCGAAGACAACACTGGCCAATCACGAATGGCACTTATCTTAGCCGGATCCACCGCTATGCCCTCTCCACTTACCACATGGCCTAGAAAAGCCACCGACGAGAGCCAGAATTCACACTTAGAGAACTTGGCATACAGCTTATTCCTTCGCAAGGTATGCAATACCAATCACAAGTGGTTTGCATGATCTTCCTCTGATTGTGAATATACAAGGATATCATCAATAAACACAATCACAAACAGATCCAGGTATTCACGGAACGTTCGATGCATGAGATCCATGAAGACCGAAGGCGCATTACATAAGCCGAACGGCATCACTGTGAACTCATAATGACCATAGCGTGTGCCAAATGCTGTCTTGGGAATGTCACCTTCCCTAATCCGCAACTGGTAATACCCGGACTTCAAATCCAACTTTGAATAGACGGTTGAGCCTGCTAGCTGATCGAACAAGTCATCGATCCGTGGAATTGGATACTTGTTTTTCTCCGTCAGCTTGTTCAGTTCGCGATAATCAATACATAGTCGCAAACCACCGTCTTTCTTTTTCACAAAAAGAACAGGCGCGCTCCAAGGTGACATACTTGGGCGTATGTATCCCTGCTCCAACAACTCTTGCAACTGAACTTTCAGTTCGGCCATTTCTTTTGGCGCTACCCAATACGGCGAATGGGCCATAGGTTTCGCACCCGGCACCAGCTCGATAGCGAAGTCGATTTCCCTTTGGGGAGGTAACCCCGGAAGGTCCTTTGGAAACACGTCAGCATATTCTGACACAATCGGCACTTCACTCACACTGGCCTTCGGCGCCACCGCCTCTATGAGTGTGAAGAACAACTCCGCACCCTTCCGAACTGCCTTAACAACTTGGAGAGCGGATAACAACATCCCACCCATCCCTTGCATACCAATGAACTTGGTCTCATGTTCGGTATTTTGCCCAAGTGTGACTTCTTTTGAAGTGCAATCTATACAGGCACGCTGCTCTGAAAGCCAGTCCATACCAAAGATTATATCAAACTCTTTGATCGGCAATACTAATGTTTCCACCTTGAACTCCCGACTTCCTATCTTGACCTCAAGACTGCAAGATCGATCCGCGCACATCAAACATCCGTTAGGCAACAACACCTTGACACTGTCTGTCGTGGTCCGGATAGGTACACCGACACGAAAGACAAAGTCCTCAGACAGAAATGAATGTGAAGCACCTGTGCCGAACAGTGCTCGCGCCGGATACTCTCATATAAGGACAAACCCTATAACATTACAATTAAAACAAGCACAGCACATCAAAAACAAGAACATTAAAACCTACGCGTACCTGTGACGACATCCGCCTGCTTCATGGCCTCCTGTTGTCTAAGGTTGAAGACCCTGGGCTGCGCGTGCGAGGCAGAAGACTCCACCGCAGCCTTCCCCTTCTCCGCATAAGACGCTCCCGTCTTCTTATCACCCTTTGGAGGACCAGATCGACATTCACGTGCGAAGTGTCCAACCTTCCCGCACGTAAAACAAGCACGAGATCCATATATACCCTGATGTATCCGTCACAGTCGCAGAAGGAGCTTGTCCAGAAGACTTAGACTTCTTAATCCATCTCTTTCGGTATCCAAACTTGTCCGGACGCGGCGGCTTAAACTCTGGCTTCGCAACAGCCAAGTTACCCTTTGCTTGCCCCCATTTCATGTCCGTCTCCAAAGAACGAGCCGTACAGACTAAGGCTTGGAATCCCTGACTCACAGAACTCGAGAGCAAATACCGCAGCTCATCTCGCAGTCCCGCATAAAACCGACTAGTCTTACGCTCTTCTTCGGCGAAGATCGTGCCCGTATATCTTCCCAAACGTGTGAACTCATGCAGGTAGTCATCCACACTTCGATCTCCCTGTACTAACCGTTGAAATTCCATTTCCATCGATATCGTTTGCTGTATCGGCAGATGTTGTGCTAAGAAAAATCGAGAAAATTCTTCCATTGTAATCTCTGCCAATTGCCTGCCGGCCAAGTGATGCATTTCAATCTCATCCCACCACAATCGCGCCTCTCCTTCCAATAGGAAAGTGGCTAACATGACTTTCTGTTCCTCCTCAACCTTGATAGCTCTCATAATCCTCTTGAACCTTGCAAGCCAATCCTCTACTTGGGCCGGTGTACCCGCCCCATGAAACTGCGGAGGGTTGAAGCTCAAGAATTGCTTCCATTGTTGATCTGCTACCCGCGGATCAACTTCGGCTTCTACCGGTTCTTGCCGTACCCCAGCTTGCGTTGGCACCACTGCAGGACGTGCCTGCCCAGCCTGCATAGCATTCATCACAGCAAGTACCATTTCCGTGATGAGACAGACTGTTTCAGCGGATGGAGGAGTTGTGGGCACCTCGGCTGGTGCCGCACTCTCAACAGAACGTTGTGATTCGGATTGACCCGCAACACTTCTGGTCACCTATATGTGTAAAATACACAGGTAACGACTAATGAAAACGACAACCATACAAAAAGAATACACAAGTTCAACAAACAAGTGTATTTGCATTCCTAAGTGGACAATCTTTAGTTCAAGTTAAGTGTTATAACGACAGTACTGACACGTGCTCGCCACCTCGCAAAAGAATTCGTCCGCGAATTCGGAAGAGAACGACCAACAAGCTGATACCAAATTGTAACACCTCTACCCGTCAAGAAGAATATAATAGAGGGTCCGGCCGGGGCCCCACACCATATTCCACAAACAGGCGGAGACACTACGAACTAATATCATAACCAACGCATCCTAACACAGAGCATTCTAGCGGAAGTTTCACGGTTGAATCTTTGAACTCAAGATAAAGAACACTGTCCACTATAACATAGTAATGTATACAAACATCAAAAGAGTTTGGCCTTAAGGCCTTACAATAATTTCTCTTAACATGAGTGTGGATTACAGACATCGGCACACAGGCCGGCCACACATGAACAAAAGAAACAAAACAATGCCTTCGAGGGCAGCAACGCAGCTTTGGGCTTCAGCCCGCTAAGTCCTGCTCGGACCAGCACCTCCAGTACCTGTAAGAACCAATCCACCAAGCGGTGGAAAACAGGGCAACGGTCAGCATTCAGCTAACCAATTATAACGACCCTGCCCCTGGCACGGGGAAGCGGAATTCCATCCCTGCATAGCAATCGTACAAAATGATATATAGCAATTCAAGCAAGACGTGCATGACCGCACAGTCACATATCACAAACGCTGGCACGACGGCCCGTCGTCCCGTGCACTCATGGAACTCTCGGGTGCACCGGAAACACCGGATCTCACCATTGAGCATTTAGTCCAGCACGCAGGCCCAGGACTCTCATTATGCCGCTGACGAAAGCCCAATGCCTTGGCGCTCTCATGTCCAGCCTATATAACGTAGGTACAGATCAGCCACCCCCCGTTGCTCAAATCGCCTTGCCCAACCAAGTACATCGTACCTGAGGCCACATTTAAAGGCGCGGGTCGGTTTCACCTTGCCTATTCGGCACAAAGCCTTTTCATATAGTTGCAGCCCAACGCTCAACCGCACACAAAGTGGCAACTCACGGCCACAAGAGTTGCACCCAACTCTCATAATTGCCTGGACTTCCTCCAGTACTTTATCCATCATGCATACAAGCAATAATCACGGAGTCTTCTTTGATATGCAAACAAACATCACCAATCCAGACCAATATGTCCAGATGGGCTTCATACAGCATGCCTAGATCCGTACTCCAATTCCGGACTCTAACAAGGGGGACTTCACATATCTACCCCAAGGGACGCCACAACCCACCGCACACTCGCGGGGAAGGGTTTTCCCTATGCAATGCAGGAAATAAGGACTTCACATGTCCGAGAAGGAAATCGTTACCCTAGGAACTCGCTTCAGAGCTATGGAGAGAAATTTGAGACGGATGAAAGCCTTCGCAGCAGCGTTGCCTTCTCAAATCCGAACTCGGCTTGTGATTTGGACCACCGTAGCACCACCGGCAGCCGAATTCCACTTCTTCTTCCTCACCTAGCTCTCACCTCTCTCTTAAAGTTAGAAAGAGAATATGAACTCAAAAATGAGCTTAGCCTTCTCCTTTCCCGGCCTTATCAGACCAGGAATGAGCCCCAGCCACAGGATCTTCTTTAAGGAAAATGAACGGCCAAGATTTGCCAGAAAAACTATACTTTTTGGCCGACACGGCCTGTGACACGCCCGTGTCACAGGCCGTGTACCCTTAAGTGGCACACGCGGCACACGCACCGACTGAAATCTACTAGAACACGGCATCGACACGCCCGTGTCGAACCTGACACGCCCATGTCAGTCAAATGACACACCCATGTCACCCCTGCTACACGGTACTCAACGAGCTCTAAAACTAACAGAGCAGTACACGGGAAGGCACACGCCCTTGGACACGCCCGTGTCAAATCTGACACGGCCGTATTTAAGGCTTGGTTCCGGGCCGTGTACTTCCCTGACTCAATCCGGCCATTTCTTGAGTGACATGCCCTGGGACACGCCCGTGTCCAAGGCCGTGTCCCAAGCTCGACTATAGTCGACCACCGATCGTTGACCATCCTGAACACGCCCTGGGACACGCCCGTGTCCCAGGACGTGTACCCCCGACATGCCCTGGAACACGCCCGTGTCCCAGGCCGTGTCAAACAGCCTGCACCTCAAATCCAGTTTTGAGATTTTTGGGGTGTTACAGCATTATAGTCGCCCAACAACATAGTAACTAGTTAACGCAATTGATGACCTGTATCTATTTCTTTGTCACATGATATCATAAATATTGTACGAACTGGGACCGTGTCAATTTCGCACTATATTTGTCATTCTCGGTCTCATAAGCGATGTGTATTTATAACTACATCAGTTATATTGCATGCTATACAAACTCGCTTTACTAAGGGGTCCGACTATATCATAACCCAAACTAGCTTGAGGACAAATGATATTTCGATATATACATCCCTTACGCGTAAGTATGAACAACGAATCATAGTATTTATCACCATCAAAAGATAGTCTTCAACTATAATCACATTGCCCACACCGACGCGCTTAATCTATATATCTTATATCTCCAAATCACTAGACATGTTGTAAACACTAATGACACTTAACACATTCCATTTTAATGTTACAACTTATAATAGGTCAATCTCAATATGTATGAAACCATACGCATACATACTCATGTGATTAAGCGATAACTATTATCAACATTTGTAGAACTACAATGTACTCTAATGCACATGACAATCCAAGGTGGTGGTCAATGTCCCTCTTTGATTACCGGGATCGTGAGCATATAAAACTAAGATCATGTGATGGAACTCAAGTGTTCTACAACTCAAGACCAATGGCATCTTCCTGAGCCATCATGAAGCATCATCAAATGATCTAGGGACAGAATGAGTTTAAACATTCATCAAAACATGAACTTAATTTAACTAAAGACAACTTTCAAAACACAAATCCTTCAATCTCCCACTTGTTTTTAAAGTTTCTAATAAAAGAAATACAAAACATAGGAATCCTCGTCATCTAAACATCAAGCCATTCTCCATGGTCTTGCAACCCCATGGACTCGAAGTGAACTTCCCCTTTGGCTTGAGACAGAGGCTTGGTGAAGGGATCAGCTGTGTTGTTATTTGTGTCAATCCATAAAAGCGCAATCTTGCCTTCTTCAATGAAGTCGCGAGTGACAAAATACTTCCGATCCATGTATTTTGTCTTGTGATGTGATTTCGGCTCCTTGATTTGTGAAATTGAAGCACTATTATCACAAAACAATTTCATGGGCCCTTCACTAGATGTCACGACTCCCAATTCCTCAAGGAATTTCTTTATCCAGACTGCCTCTTTGCTTGCCTCTGCGGCTGCCATGACTTCCGCTGCGGTGGTTGAATCAGCAGTAGTAGATTGTTTCCAACTACGCCAACTCACAGCTCCACCATTCAGATGAAAAACGAACCCAGATTGAGATCTTCTATCGTCCGGATCTGTCATAAAGCTAGCATCCGTGTAACCTTCTACATGGAGCTCTTTATGTCCACCAAATACAAGAAACTTATTCTTGGTCCTTTTAAGGTACCTAAGAATATTCTTGACCGCCGTACAATGATTTGGACCAGGTGAAGCTTGATATCTACTCGTCATGCTAAGAGCATATGCGACATCTGGTCTCGTACAGATCATGACATACATGATGGAACCTATGGCAGAAGCATAGGGCACATTCATCATGTATTCAATGTCTTTATGTGATGAGGCACATTGAGACTTGCCTAGCTGAGTAGACGCCTTCATTGGCACATTTCCTTTCTTAGAGTTTTCCATATGGAACCTTTCTAAGACTTTATCAATGTAGATACTTTGACTTAGGCCAATAAGTCTACGTGATCTATCTCTATATATCTTTATCCCTAATATATATTGGGCTTCACCCATGTGCTTCATTGAAAAGATTGTTTTCAATGAGTTTCTTACTTGTTCCATTAATGATAAGTTGTTGCCCATTAGGAGAATATCGTCAACATATAAGATCAAAAATATAACGCTGCTCCTACTAACCTTCTTGTATACACAAGGCTCTTCCTTACTTTGAACGAACTCAAGGGATTTAACTTCTTCATCAAAGCGTTTTTCCAACTCCTCGACGCTTGCTTCAACCCATAAATGGCTCTTTGAAGCTTGCATACTTTGCCGCTATTATGAGAATCTTCAAAACCTTGAGACTGCTTCATGAATACATCCTCATCTAGCTTTCCATTTAGAAAGGCCGTTTTGACATCCAATTGCCAAATTTCATAATCATGAAATGCTGCAATCGCCAACATGATCCGAATAGTCTTAAACATCATAACGGGCGAGAAGGTTTCATCATAGTCAATCCCTTGGATTTGACTAAAACCTTTCGCTACAAGTCTTGCCTTGTAGGTTGTCATGCTTCCATTCATGTCCATCTTCCTCTTAAAAATCCATTTACAGGGGATGGATTTCTTTCCATCAGGAAGGTCAACCAAGTTCCATACTTGGTTGTCATACATAGATTGCATCTCGGACTTCATGGCTTCAAGCCATGCTGCGAAATCCTTTCTTTCCATTACTTCTTCATAGGTCAACAGGTCTTCTGTGTCTAGAATAAACACCTCATGAAGACCCATTTATATGTTAGGCTTTTTTCCTTTCCCTGATCGACCTTCTAAGCTCCTTTGGTTTGTCTAGCTCAATCTGAGATTCTTGAATTTCCTCCACTATTTCTGATGGAGTCAATTCATGCTCAACACGAGTAAGACTACCAGGTGGTGGTAAAGCAAGAGTTTCCTCTGTAATCATTTGTGGAGGTGGACAACTCATGCTCCCACTGACTAAAGGAACTTCTTGTGACTCTTGGTGATCATTTTGAACATCAACGCTCATCTCATGATCACTCTCTTGTAGGTTTTCTTGAGTTTCCTCAAGTGTCACCCTACGGTCACAGCTTTTGATTCTTTCTAGAAACTCTTTCTCTAAGAATGTAGCACCCTTCTTAACAAAAATAGTATTTGATGATTTGTGCCAAAAGCTATACCCTTTTGTTACTCTTGGGTATCCAATAAAGAAACACTTATCGGCTTTGGGATCTAGTTTAGATGATTGCATATGTTTGACATATGCCTTACAGCCCCAAATCTTGAAGAAAGAAGTGATGGGTGGTTTCCCAAACCATATCTCATGTGGAGTTTTCTCTACGGCTTTAGTTGGAACGAAGTTTAAAGTGTAAGCTGCCGTTAAAAGTGCATGACCCAAAAAATATAAAGGTAGATCGGTTTGACACATCATGGGTCTAACCATGTCTAGCAGAGTCCGGTTTCTCCTTTCAGAGACACCATTCCACTGTAGTGTCCCAGGAGGAGTTAGTTGTGGTATAATACCACACTCCTTTAGGTAAGTATTGAACTCATTGCTCAAGTACTCACCTCCACGATCTGTTCTCAAAACTTTGATTCTCTTATCTAGTTGATTTTCCACTTCATTTTTATATTCCTTGAACTTGGCAAGGGATTCACTCTTATGCTTCATTAGATAAACATAGCCATATCGACTACAATCATCCGTAAAAGTGATGAAGTACCTAAAACCATCTCTAGCACACGCATTCATTGGACCACATACATCAGAGTGTATCAATTCCAATAAGTTGATTGCTCTTGCACCTTTCCTTTTAAAAGGTGTCTTGGTCATTTTGCCAGTTAGGTATGACTTGCATGTCCCAATTGCATCAGGATCAAAAGAGCCTAAAAGATTAGCCTGATTTAATTTCCTTATGCATTTTTCATTAATGTGACCAAGACGATGGTTCCATAAGAGTGTCTCACTTATGTGAGATATTTTGAGTCGTTTGTCATTGATATTTAATACTTGTTTATCATCAACTATGTTAAGCAAATACAACCCATTGGAAATGAAAGCACTTGCATAAAATAAACCATCCTTCTCAATCCTCATTTGGGAGTTCCCAATGATAAAACTAAAACCTTCTGCATCCAAACATGACCCAGAAATAATGTTTCTCAAAATAGAAGGGACATGATAAACATTAAATAAAGTTAGACATAAACCACTAGGTAAGGGGTGTTCCAAAGTGCCCAACACAACTGCAAAAATACTAGCACTGTTTCTAACCTTCAGCACCACCTCTCCTTTGGGGAGAGATCTCCTATCCCTTAGTGACTGCACATTTGAGATTAAGTGAGCACATGATCCGGTATCAAGTACCCAATCAAGGATAGTAGTGGTTAAATTCAAACTCAACTCAATAACAAAAATACCTTTAAGACGCTTCCTTTCGATTTTGCCTTCATCCGAGTCTCTCTTGTACTTGGGGCAGTTCATTTTGAAGTGTCCCTTCTCATGGCAATGGAAGCATTCAGTGAGAGAGCTAGGAGAATTCTTCACTTTGCCTCCCTTGGAGGTACTATCCTGAGTACCTCCCCTTTTTCCCTTGAGATGAAAATTTCCTTTCGAGGTCTGGCCTTTAGACTTAACCTTGTTTTTGACTATCTTCTTGCTATCAGACGCCACAGCTAAGACAACATTTCCCTTTGTCTTGCCCATGTCAACCTCAGCTGTTTTGAGTGCGTTATGGAGTTCATTTATGGTCATTTGTTTCTCACGCATATGATAATGCATGATGAAATCCTTAAAAGAGTAAGGCAGTGACCCCAAAATGATATCTTCCGCAATGTCTTCAGGAATTGGAGATTTCAGTTTCTCCAATTTTTCCAAATAGCCTTGCACCTTAAGGAAGTGCACTGAGACAGACTCACCCTCCATCATCTTGCACCTTGTGAGTGCGATGGTGGTCTTATAGCGCTCTTTACGAGCACTATCGGTGAACATTTTCTCCAATTGTGCTACAATTTCCTTTGTAGGAGTATCGAGAAATTTCCTTTGCAGCTGATCGCCAATGCTGGCCAGGATCAGAGTCTGCACGACACGTTGACTGTCATTCCATCTCTTTTGTTCCTCTTTCTCAGCATCAGTTGGCTTGCCCATCTCCTTCTCTACTGGGCATACACCCTCCAGTATAGGTAAGAGATTCTCCAAGCGCAACACGATGTTAAGCTTGAGGATCCAGTCAGAATAGTTTGACCCGTCGTTAGCAAGCGGGCTTTTATCAATCATCGAACGCAGAAAATTTGGTAGTGTAGACATAGCTCTATATATAAAAAAATGAGAGTAAAAAAGGTCATGTTCAAAATGATTTCCTTTTAAGAAAAAAAAACTGATGGATTACATGAAATTCATATTGGGCTATAAAATAGTGAATCAAGATCATTTCAATCTAATGGACTCATCCACAAGATTGCCACGAAGGTCCTAATCACCAATCATAACCTTTTAAGACAATCTTAAACTTTTATGATTCTTGACATTAAAGATGCAAACAACTATTTTAAGAACATAACACTTTCCCAAAGGACCAAGCCTAGATCTTGGTGATTTGATTAAGAAAACTCATCATGTAAGAAAACTCATGCGAGTGATATTCCAACAAAATCAGCAAGAAGTGCCTCACACAACCTACTCACTTGTGGCCTAATATCGACTCGCATAAATGCTACCATGTCTAGTGATTGAAATCACACTCATGTTCATCCAATATCACTAGCTTAAATGGGCACGATGAGGAGGAAAGACATTCTTAAATTTTTTCTTTTCACATTCCCTAAAGAATGGAGGATATACAAAATACCTAACTCATGGCATTCTAAAAAAAATATTACATCCATTCCAAACCAATTATATTCCAGAGTTGTAATAAAAACAAACAAGGAACTGCCAGCCGGGATCCTAACAATGAATGGACTATGCACACAACCCCACGTGTTCCACCTAGATCATTTTAAATCCAAAAAAAATAATCTCCTCATAATCCATTCAGGGGCGGATTACGGAAACATGAAACAGGGTTGTGACATAGCAATTCAAAACATTAGGAAAAACAAACTAGCAAAAGGGGGCACAAAAACATTGGATATCAAACCTCGCTCTGATACCACTGAAGGATTTCACGTGCTATGGCGGGATGAAATTGAAAAAAAAACAAATTATACCCAAAACCATACTTAACACGGGATCGGATATCCAAAATGAATGCCCTACTAGAGAACAAAACAAAACCTAACTCATCACATCTAAACATTGCAAGGAGTTAGATGTGTACCTCTTGAGAACAAAGTCTCTAGGCGGAAGAGGTAACTTCGATGATGAGATTGATAGCGATTCCACCGCAATAATGAGGCCGATAGCCTCGTCTCTTGGTTCACCTTGAACCCGAACAATAGTGAATCTCTATTCCGTTGACCGGGAATAGAAATACAAGGCTTAGACTTCTCTTCTTCGTGCACCGACGACTCCAAGTGGCCGAACCACACTAGTCATTGGGTAGAGAAAATGAATGAGGAGAAAACAAAACCGAGCTTCCACTGTAGAGGAGATGAAAAACCAAGCCGCCACACTAGCCCGAGAAAGAGACTCCGGCAACCACCGGAAGAGGAGAGCGGCAGCCACCGAGAAGAAACGGCCCACCGGGAAGAGCGCCTCGGAGCAGCGAGCTTGCGGCGTCAGAGGAGGCAGCGGCTCGACCACCGTCGGAGAGGGTCTAAGGTGCGGCGAATCGCGGTGGGGAGTAGCCCAAGGAATGCACGCGAGATCCGGCCCTTCCGGCATCGGAGGGAGCAACGGTGCCAATCGCAAAAGGGGAAAAATCTTGCGGCTAGGGCGTTTTTTTTCTTCTGACTGTGAAGCCGAGCTTCTCCTTCTCTTTTATATCACGGTACTTTATCTGATATTTTTATAATCCTATCTTATATATATCTCATATATATCTTATATATATATGTATATATATATTATTTATATATATATCTTATATATATATCTTATATATATATCTTATATACATATAAATATTACTTATATATATCTCATATACATATATTTATATACGTATATATATTTATATGTATATCATATGTAAGTATATATGTATATATATATATTTGTACACAGATATTCATAACTCCAATTACTGTGCTTCTCTACCAAAATAATTATGATGACTCGCTCCGTCATAATTTCTCCTTTTAATAGTCGCACAAAAATTCTGTCTAAGCATGTCGAGTCACGACATTAAGCGCTTGCACTTACAATAGTATTTAGATTAACTGTTCTAAGAAATCAAAAACCCCAAGTAAGCCGAACGGATACTGTTCCCGTTCATTTGGTGCGACCTTATAGAGGAACCATGTCGTCAAGGCGATAATATAACAACCTATATTAAGGACTATAAGTGGCTTTATCATTGCATTATAGTCGCCCCAACAACATAGTAACTAGGTAACGCAGTTGATGACCTGTGTCTATTTCTTTGTCACATGATATCATAAATATGGTATGAACTGGGACCGTGTCAATTTCGCACTATATTTGTCATTCTCGGTCTCATAAGCGATGTGTATTTATAACTATATCAGTTATATTGCATGCTATACAAACTCGCTTTACCAAGGGGCCCGACTATATCATAACCCAAACTAGCTTGAGGACAAATGATATTTCGATATATACATCCCTTACGCGTAAGTATGAACAACGAATCATAGTATTTATCACCATCAAAAAATAGTCTTCAACTATAATCACATTGCCCACACCGACGCGCTTAATCTATATATCTTATATCTCCAAATCACTAGACATGTTGTAAACACTAATGACACTTAACACATTCCATTTTAATGTTACAACTTAAAATAGGTCAATCTCAATATGTATGAAACCATACGCATACATACTCATGTGATTAAGCGATAACTATTATCAACATTTGTTGAACTACAATGTACTCTAATGCACATGACAATCCAAGGTGGTGGTCAATGTCCCTCTTTGATTACCGGGATCGTGAGCATATAAAACTAAGATCATGTGATGGAACTCAAGTGTTCTACAGCTCAAGACCAAGGGCATCTTCCTGAGCCATCATGAAGCATCATCAAATGATTTAGGGACAGAATGAGTTTAAACATTCATCAAAACATGAACTTAATTTAACTAAAGACAACTTTCAAAACACAAATCCTTCAAGTTTGATTCGTCGAATATGGTGGGGTCAGCCTGAGTGAAGTTCGTCAAATATGTGTTTTGGGACTAAGCCAAATTCGTCGAGTATTCTCGACGAATTCATCGAGTATCATCCTTGGTGTCGAGTGATTCTGCATTCGTTGAATTTAGGCATCGAGTTAGTCGAGTATCAGTCTTGGTGTTGAGTGAATTTGTCTTGGCATCAAGAGCGTCGAGCGATTTGTGAGACTAAGTCAAATTAGGCGAGTATTCTCGACGAATTAGGCGATTATTGTGTTGGTGTTGAGTTCGTTGAGTGACCCGATGACTAAGTCAAATTCGTCGAGCAATCTCGACGAATTCGTCGATTGCTGACTGGGCATTTAGTGAAGTAATATTAGCTGAATTAAGTATTGGTGTTGAGTGTAACGGATATGGCGTCGAGTGCGTTGTGTGAATTCGGTCTTTGCGTTAAGTGTAGTATAAATCACTGAGTTAAGTCCAGGTGTTGAGTGAAACCATCTTGACGTCGAGTGTACTCGAAGCATTTTCCATGGACTTGGTGATTTGTGCCGATTCGTCAAGCATCAAGGTTAAGTTACCCGATTCGTCGAGTATCGTTAATATAGTCAATTGTGTTAAGTAGAAATCATCGAGTGTTTCCTGTATTCGTCGAGTATACTCGACGAATCAGCATAGACTTAATATTTTCTCGCCAAATTGAGCTAATTCGTCGAGTATTGGCCTTAGGGTAATTTTCGGGATTTTTCCTTCCATTTCGTCATTAGAGAAATCCTGTGTTTTGGTTAGGGTTTTGTTGGTGTTTATGGATGTTTAGGTGCAGCTCATGGTTGACAGTGGATACAGGACCACCAACCTAAAGTCAGCCTGTGAATCATAACTTTTGGTGGTTTTGTTTTCCTTATGGACTATTCGAGTATGTGGGTTGTGTTTGACAATGTGGCCACCACTACAGTGCCTTTTGAAGTATTTGGTTCGTTGGGTTGTGTTGGACAATGTGACCCCCACCATAGTGTCTTTTTGAGATATTTGGGTCGTTGGGTTATGTTGGATAATGTGGACACCATCGTAGTTCCTTCTTGAGATGTTTGGGTCTGTTAGTTTGTATTGGACAACGTGGCCACCGACTCAGAATCATTTTTACCGGTGTTAATGATTTACGTGTTTAGAGCAGTTCAGTCTTCTTCTTGTTATTGTATAGACATATGTTATTATGCTTACTCTTGCAGATCTTATCGAAGCATGGCTTCATTTCACACTTGGTGCAACTTATCTTATAACACTGTTGAGAATTCCTCTTTGCTTATTATAGTATGACTTATTTACTGAGGTTGTCAGCTATTCTTGTATTTGGGTTGGTAACCCTTTTGCCTCGTTTTAGATTATTGCTACTATTGATCATTGATTGTCATTTTCATATTCTTGTTGAGGTATTCTTTTCTTTTGAATGTCTCAGGTTTGGAGCTGTACCGGTTGAGTAGCTAGGGTTGGTAGTGGCTAGTGTTCTATAGCTGTTGTAGTGGTCTTTTCCTCACCGTCATGAGATAGTTTTGTTATTTTGTTTTTAGTTTAGACATACATGTTTTTTTGTGGGTTCGTGTCAGGTTGTTGATTCCCACCGGAGATTGTGGAAGAATTTTATGTACTTGCTAGCTGCTAAGTCAATTTCTGATAGAATTGTTGGCTTTACTTGCTCTCTGGGAAGGTTTTATGTTATGATTGCATGTTAGCTATTTTTAAGTATAAATACATTATTTTGACTATCTCATGCATAACATCTTTTAAAATCCAAAGTCATTATATTTTAACGAACGTAAAATCTCTTTCTATACTTATATTAAATCTAGAGATATGCATATCATGAGTTGTCCTATTTGGATGTTTGTGCTCATGTAGGATGTTAATCGATATAAACAAAGTATTTTTTCACAGCATATATTCATGTTTTCACCCGTGGACTAGTTGATTCACTGAGCTGAGGGATACGACCATTCAAAAGTTAACTTAAATTACAGTTTTCTTCATATTAAACTTGAGGATTTCATTTAAAATGTTAGGTTTGAGTTCTTTCCTGAGCGCCTGCAATTATCCCATGTACGGCGTGGTATTACGACATGTGTTTTCTCATACTCTTATATATTATTTAAATGTGGAGAAAATGCGGGTTGCGACAGTTGGTATCAGAGTGAAAGGTTGTTTGACAATTGTCGAATGACTATCTCTCGTTAGTTTTAGTTGTCTTGTTCCATTTCATACACACACTGATGTGTCATCAGTACGTCTTGGATGAAGTAAGAAAACTACATTCATAAGCATGACAAGAAGCATACGGGACATATTATGTAGTATGGGATGCATAATATGTGTTTGTATATGGATTCTCATAGGAAGCAACATTTGACCATTATGTAGTATGAGATGCATAACAATCATCACATGAATGCACATTTGATTTTACTTTTCGTTACATACGATATTATGTAGTATGTGATGCATAATATTTCATATGTACGCCCCTCATAATATGCATTCGAGCCTTTATTAGAATGTGTATAATAACATACATGACGTAACATAGCATTAGCACATGTGCCATGCCAAATATATATGATGACATACATACACACATGGATTTAAAGCAAAAAGAATGATAATTCATGCATTAATACTTTATGCACATAAGTCAATAGGATGACAATATATCATCCTAAGTTTAAGCATGACATCAGTAATGAAAATCCCAGAGAAAGTTAACAGCATGAGCAAGTGTCTAAACATGTATGGTCTGAACTATATTGTGTAGTTATAGCAATTAAGCTAGGTCTTGATTGGTTGTTTGGTGTATTATTAGGATGCCACCTAAGCGTATGACGAGGTCGACTCCCCGGTCTAAGGGCGAGTCATCTAGTGCGCAGAGTGAGGTTGTGATTGAGGGAATGTGGTAGAGCAATTAGGATCTGTCAAGACAGATGGTGGAGATGCAATCATAGATCCAAGCGCTATTGACTATCGTCTTAGGGCAGCCGCCTAGAGTACAGGACCTCGGAGTGGGTCAAGCTATTCCTATTCCTCCCGCTCCTTTGGTGCCTCCAGTTCTGTTGCCACCAGAGATGAATTTTATTTCACATTTTCAACGATTAGGGCCTCTTATCTATGATGGTAGAGCTGACTTTATGGCATTGGACGATTGGATTATTGCAATCGAGGAGATGTTCTCATATTCAGGAATTTCTGTGGACCAGAGAGTGAAGGTCACTACTTACCAGCTTAAGGGTCTTACAAAGAGCTGGTGGTTGAGAGAAAAAGAAAACCTCACTAATGGATGTTCGTGGGGATCGTTCAAGGAATTGCTGCTTAAGAAGTTTTTGTCGTCGGTCGAGCAAGACCATTTGATGAACAATTTCCTACATTTTAAACAGAGACAACTCATAGTCAGTGAGTATGAGGTATAGTTCAGCAAGTTGAGCCAGTTTGCCTCGGATTTAGTAGCCTCTTAAGTTAGTAGAGTCAAGTGATTTCTGGGTGGTCTTAGGAGTGACATCTAGCATTTGACTAGCGCTTATAGATCTAAGAACTATGCTGAGGTAGTGGAAGCTTCTCTTAAGGTCGAAGCTATCGATAATGCCAAGAATCGAGGCATGCAAATGAGAAAGGACAAGAGAAAATCAAATGATGGTAAGAGCTCTCGGGATTCTGGTCCTGCTTCGAAGAAAAGAAGCATGGAGGTGTGCGGGGCAGATCGGGCCATCCGTTCGAAAAGTGTTTCAAGAGGTTGTGAGCTCAGAAGCAGTAGTAAGTGCATGCAATTCAAAGCGCTCCCAAAGGAGATCTGGTTTGTGCTTCGTGCAAGCCGAAGGGGCACGATGCTGCCCATTGTTGGGGTAAGGATAAAGTATGCTTCCAGTGTGGAGAGAAAGAGCATTTGAAGTCATGGTGCCCGATATCTAAGCCGCCGCTGTAGCCAGTTCCACTTCAAGCCTTGTCGTCGCCTCAACATTTAGATAAAGGGAAGGACAAGCTGAATGTGGCCACTTTGGAAGAAGTGTAGACTTCCGCCCAAGTGATCTTAGGTTAGATTCTATTATAGTTCTTAGTTTTTAGCTATAGTTTCAATGTTTGTTCTTCTAGTTACGTATGCGATTTTATAGGGAAGTTTAAGGTAAAGAATCATTGGGCACGTGTTTTTTTGATTATGGTGCTACCCACTTGTTTGTGGCAAGGACTTTCGTAGAGCGCTATCGTCTAACTCTCGATCAAGTTGGAGAATCGTTTCACATTAAGTTTCCCTCTAGTGACTCAGTGGTGTCATACCAGGGTATCCAGAGTTGTCTGATTATTTTAGGCATTTTTCTATCTTTTGCCGATCTAAAGGTGCTGGACCTGGAGGACTTTGATGTGTTTCTTGGCATGGGCTGGTTGTCCAGATATGATGCGATTATCCAATGCAAGGTTAAGCATTTGGACTTTAAGATGGACAACGGCCACCCCAGGAGTGTGTATGATTTTCCACACCAAGATTCCCCGATTATTTCTGCGGTATGTGCTCGGAAGCTTTTAAATTCCGGTTGTTTTGCCTAATTGGTTTCTGTTTTATAAACTGTTGATAGTTTGCCGCATGTCGATGTTATTCCTGTGGTGTGAGAGTTTTTAGACGTTTTCCCAGTTAGTCTTCCTGGTCATCAACCTGAGAGAGATGTGGATTTTGTTATCGATCTGGAGCCCGGTACTCACCCTATTGCTAAGGCACCGTACTGTATGGCCCCGCATGAGATGGAAGATTTACGTACCCTGCTGGATGAATTATTGTAGTGTGGATTCATTAGACCAAGTTCTTCACCTTGGGGTGCTCCTGCGTTGTTTGTGAAGAAGGATAGATCAATGAGGTTGCGCATCAATTATAGGGAATTGAATAAGTTAACCATCAAGAACAGGTATCCCTTACTGCGAATAGATGAGCTGTTTGACCAGTTATGTGGTAGTATGGTGTTTTCAAAGATTGACCTTCGTTCAGTCTACCATCAGTTGAGGATTCGTGAGATGCATGTTCCACAGACCGTTTTTCATTCTCGGCATGGACATTTTGAGTTCTTAGTGACTTCATTTGGATTGACGAATGCACCCTCTACGTTTATGGACATGATGAACAAAGTGTTTAAATATTTTCTGGACCGTTTTGTGGTCGTTTTTATTGATGATGTCTTGGTTTATTCCCGAAGTGCTGAGGAGCATGCCCAATACTTGCAGTTAGTTTTGTCTGCTTTGAGAGAACATAAATTGTAAGCAAAGTTGAGTAAGTGTGAGTTTTGGCTACCTCAGGTTTTCTTTTTAGGTCATGTTGTTAATTAGGACGGGATTTCTATTGACCAAGAGAAGATAATCGTTGTTATGGATTGGAATAGACCTACCACACCCAAAAAGATAAGAAGCTTACTAGGGTTAGTAGGCTATTATAGAAGGTTTGTGGAAGGATTCTCTAAGTTATCTTTGCCGCTGAATAAGCTTATGTAGAAAATCACATTATTTGTGCGGAGCGATAAGTGCGATGAAGCTTTTCAGGAATTGAAAAAGAGATTATGCACTACTCCAGTATTCTATTTGCCTACCGAAGGAGTGGAGTATGTTGTTTTTGTGGATGCATCACACGTCGGACTTAGTTGCTTATTGATGCAAGAAGGAAAAAGTGATTGCGTATGGGTCGAGACAATTAAAACTTCATTAAAGAAATTATCCTACTCATTATTTCGAGTTTGCGACAGTAATTTATGCCTTGAAGTTGTGGATACATCTTTTGTATGACGCGTTATGCAAGATTTACACAGACCATAAGAGCTTGAAGTATGTTTTCACTTAGAGAGAGTTAAATTTGCGCTAGCGTAGATGATTAAAGTATGTCGTGGATTATGATGTTGAGATCCTATATCATCCGGAAAAAGTTAATGTGGGAACCGAAGCCTTGAGTAGAAAGACCGCGTAGATCTTTAATCTTTCTATGGAATCCTTAGTGGAAGAGTTTTTATTAATGAGTATTTCGGTTGAGAGTAGCGAATCACCAAGCATCTTGGAAGCGTCAGAGCCTACATGGATTATGCTTACAAGGCTACATCAAAAGGATGACCCTGATTTGCAACACCTTCGTAGTAGAACTGAGAAATGGGAATTACCAGACTTTTCTATTGATGATGCGGGTACTTTGAAGTAACGC
Source organism: Platanthera zijinensis (assembly GCA_039513925.1). NCBI lineage: Eukaryota > Viridiplantae > Streptophyta > Magnoliopsida > Asparagales > Orchidaceae > Platanthera > Platanthera zijinensis. The sequence continues at coordinate 45,674,306 of CM077091.1, forward strand.
GGTAGATATTGCATCCCTGCTGTTGAGGATATTCGAGCTAAGTTGTGCAGTGATGCGCATGGTTTTAGTGTTGCCTACCACCCTAGTACTACCAAAATATATAGAGATCTGAAGCAGATCGTTTGGTGGTATGGAATGAAGAATGATATAACCAAGTTTGTGTCTGAGTGTTTTACCTGCAAGCGCGTTAATACAGATCATAGAAGGCCTGGTGGTAAGCTGATTCCTTTGGATATTCCAATTTGGATGTGGGAGAGTATTTCTATGGACTTTATTACTAGTTTGCCGAGATCTCCCCGAGGACATAATTCTGTGTGGGTCATAGTGGATAGACTGATGAAGTATCGTGTCAGATCGAGATTGATTACTTCGTGCCGTTCAAGATTGATTATTCCATGAAAAAGATTGCAGAGTTGTATTTGGAAGAGGTCATTAGATTGCATGGAGTACCTGTAAGTAACGTGTCAGATCGAGATTTCAGGTTTACATCTCATTTTTGGAAGAGTTTATAGGAAGGGTTGGGTACCGACCTCAGATATTCAACTGTTTATCATTCGCAGACTAATGGTCAGATGGAGAGAGTAAATTAGATTTTGGAAGATATGATAAGATGTTACATCTTGGACCATGGAGGAGCGTGGAACGAGCGGCTGAGATTGATAGAATTTTCCTATAATAACAGTTATCAGGAGAGTTTACAGATGAACCCCTTTGAGGCTTTGTATAGGAGACATTGCAGAACTCCCTTGTTTTGGGGTGAAGTTGGTGAAGGTTCGGAAGCCTTCGAAGAGATGAATATTTCTGTGACTCATATTCGAGAGAAGCTTAAAATAGCTTAGGAGTGTTATGAGAAGAATGCTAATCGATGAAGGATTGATTAGGAATTTGCAATTGGAAACATGGTTTTTCTCAAGGTTTCTCCGATATCCAGTGTTAAGAGGTTTGGAAGGTGATGCATTGAATGACAAGTGTATCGGTCGCACAAGTAATATAAAATGGGTGAATTTCCCCAAGTATCGATCTCTTCGAGGAACATAGTAAGGTGGAGTTAATTTTGAGGAGGACTTGAGATAGAAGTCCTTAGGTCAGAGTTAACAAACTAGGGTTTTGATGGTTGCGGAAAAATAAAGTAAAAAGCTAACAACTACTCCTATGCAATGACGCTATGCAATGCTTCGCCAGACGGGATGGAAGACTAGTCGGGCCGTTATGCACCGAATCGCTAGGCGGATGGGCGAGTAGGAAAGCGTAAGAACCAAACGAACCGAGGAATATGAGGGTCGTAAGCACCTTTTCGCTGTGCACGCCACTAGCAATTTCTAGTGCGGCAAGAACATTATGGGGGGATGGAAAATAAGGGCGCACCTTAAGCAAATAACATAAATACAAAATCACATAGACATGATCGCATACATATATTAATAAAAATAAGAATAACTTCATCAAAGACAAGAGATCATCTAAACTATCAACAACAAGAGAAGAAAAGCGTGCGAAATTGATCGGATCCGAAGTCTTGCCGAGGATTCACGGTAAGATTCGCCGGGTTGTCAATCCGCGTCCTAGCTCGGTCCTCAACTGCGTCCGGGGTAGAGGAGGATGTCACTCACTCCCAATGAACCCGTCTTCTTCGTGTCACGAGCCGGTGGAGGATGGCACAACTTCTCCTAGCTTGATGGAGAAAGCTAGGTCAAGACCCTTCTTGAAGATCGAGGATGAAGGAGGAGGCCGAGAGGAATCTTCGTCTTGGACTTGGCGTTGAATGCTTGCCCGGATCTCTTCTCCTTGGTGGAACGGCAGATTTCACCCTAAAGACATAGAGGAGTTAGCGTGGAAGAAGCTGTCCAAAAACTGGAAAAAATCTGCGCTTAAATAGAAAAAGATCATAAAAATGGTCACGCACGGTCTGGCGCACGACTGTATGTGAGTCGTGCGATATTCGCACACAGATAAAGCTTGCAGAAGAGAGGCGTTGACCCGTGCGCTTTACTCGCGCACGGGCAATTCCGCCCGTGCGTGAAGGAAATCGCACGGGTAACGACATAACGTAGAAATACAGGAGAAAATAGTGGAACCGTGCGTTTAACTCGCGCACGGGCGCTTCCGCCCATGCGTGAAGGAAAACGAATGATTAACCACAGAATGCTAGAAAGCTAGGCAAAAGGTGCAGACCGTGCATTTCCTTCTCGCACGGTTTGGCCGAAATCGTGCGAGAACAAAACACACGGGTAGAAACAGAAGTCCTAGGAAAGCTGTGTGAAACACACTATTGAACTGGAACCGTGCGCGAAGAAATGCGCACGACCGTGCGTTTTACACAACTAAAAACGGACTTCGCGACATCCCGACTACCTGCACCACAATAAAACCAGGCTAGAGCACAAGCTTCCAGCACCAAAAATGCAAACCAAAGCAAAAAAGAAAGAAACGAGGAGCACCATGGGCATGCCCCCGACAACAGAATGCACAATTGCACACCCGTGGGCCGAAATAGTGCAGTTATCGTGAAAAGCAGAATAAATGAAATATCAGCGATAATATACTAAAAGTGAAGTGCAAGTGCGTTAAAATAAGCCCAGATGAGTCCGAAAAACCCTAAATAAATCGGACTCATCAGAAGGAACCACAAGTTGGATCCCAGATATGTGGGGACCTTTCCAAGTTGTTGAACGCATCGGAGTGTCAGCTTATAGGCTAGGTTTGCCCGCTAATTTTTCTAGTGTGCAAGATGTGTTTCATTTGAGCCAGTGGCAGAAATATGTTCTTAGTGACCGACATGTTCTCGATTCGGTGCCCTAGTTTCAGCTTAACCTTTCTTATGTTGAGGTACCTGTCCGTATTCTGGATACTCAAGATCGGGTGTTGTGAAGGAAGACAATATCCATGGTCAAAGTTTTGTGGCAAAACCAAGACGCGGAGAGCGCGACTTGGGAGGTTGAGTCAGCTATAAGAGAGGCTCATCCTCATCTGTTCCCCTAGTTTATTTTGATAAGTGTTTTTATTCGATAATCTATGGTTATTTTCCTTCTGTAGTTGATTCAGTTGTGTATCAAGTTTCGGGACGAAACTTTCTTTTAAGGGGAGTGGTTGTAATGCCGCTGATTTTTTTCGATGTTTATTTTAATTCCTTTAGTGACGTATTTTTGACATCAGGGCGTTGCATTGACACGTAGTTGATGGGTACTATTGTTGGAGTGTGACTTTTGCTCATTTGGTATCCGAGGTTTTGACTTAGAATAATAACATTGCTGATTTCTAGTGTGTTTTTGAAATTTCCCTTGCAAACCAGGTTCAATTGGGACTCGGTGGAGCTTTTCTAGAGAAGTTAGTGTTTTGACTTAGGGGATTTTTACCCGAGTTTGGTTTGTTGGATTCTGTTTTTGACTTCTCCGTTGGATTCTTAGTATTGATATTTAGTTTCGGTGCGAATTTCGTGGAAATCCGAGTTGATTTGAGTTTTGGTCGTTTGGAAGTTTAGTAAATAGTATTATATATATATATATATATATATATATATATATATATATATATATATAAATACTTATGCGTGCGTTTTAGCGAAACCCTATTCATCGTCTTCTCCCCTAGCCATTAGACCGAATCGCTGAAGAGAGAAAACAACAGACATCACCAAGCTTTCGGTCGTCGATTGTAAGAGTTCCGGTGCACAAAATCGTTGTCGGAGGGTAGATTCGGAAAGCTCTCACCGAGATCTACGTGTGCGCTGTGATTTTTTCCGGTTCTTGGATTTTGGGTATTAGGTTATTCGATTTTGACCCTCGTTTACCCCGAAAAGTTTCAGAAAGTGTAGCCAATGTGTTCTTGCGACCGAATCCGTGAGGAGGAGCGCTTGTGTGGCCGGATTCCTGGAGTTTGAGGCAAGTGGTGAATCTTCCCCTTTCTATTTTTTGCTTATCATTCCTTTCTTTTTATTCCCTCCTTAGAATGTAGGAGTAGTGTAAGGTTCGACTTAGATCGATCTGCTGAGTAGTATAGGATTTCCGATCAAGGAAATTTCGTCGGATAAGAGCTAAGTCCGGTTAAGGGCAATTCGTTGATTATAGGGGAGTCCACCTAAGTTTGATTCATCGAATATGGTGGGGTCAGCCTGAGTGAAGTTCGTCAAATATAAGTTTGGGACTATGTTAAATTCGTCTAGTATTCTCGACGAATTCGTCGAGTATCAGACTTGGTGTTGAGTGATTCTTCATTCGTTGAGTTTATACATCGTGTTAGTCGAGTATCAATCATGGCGTTGTGTGAATTTGTCTTAGCGTCGAGTGATTTGTGAGACTAAGTCAAATTTGTCGAGTATTTTTAACGAATTAGTCGATTATTGTATTGACATCGAGTTCATCGAGTGACCAATGACTAAGTCAAATTCGTCGAGTAATCTCGATGAATTCATCGATTGCTAATTAGGCGTTGAGTGATGTAATATCAGTTGAGTTAAGTCTTGGTGTCAGGTGTAACGGCTATGGCGTCGAGTGCGTTGAAGGAATTTGGTCTTGGCGTTGAGTATAGTGTAAATCGCTGAGTTAAGTCCAAACGTTGAGTGAAACCACCTTGGCATCGAGTGTACTTGACGCTTTTTCCGTGAATTGATAATATGTTTTGTAGCCTAAACTATTATCGTATTTTCTATTTTATAGTGTACAAATCATGTCTATTATTAGTTTATTTTTATCCTCTTTATGTAAATTTTATTGCCACTAACATTTTCTTGTCCTTTTGCAGGTTTTCAGGAAATTTGTCAAAAATGACCTGACACGCCTCCCTGTCACGCCCTCCCTAGGCGTGACCTAGGGCGTGTCACCCGATCCCGAAGACTCCAACTGGACGGGACAGAAAAACGGTCAAAACCGCTATTACGCCCCCTGACACGTCCTCCCTGGGCGTGTCACCAGGCGTGACGATGGGCGTGTCGCCTTCTGCCGCAAAGCCTGCCGCCGCATTTAATGTCGTTTCTCCACAGCACGAAAACAGTACTGTCACGCCCCCATGTCACGCCCGTGACCTGGGGCGTGACATCAACTTTTCGACGACTGACAGATTTCCGACCAATGATTTGGACATGACGTGCCTGTCACGCCCCCCCTACACGGGCGTGACCTAGGGCGTGGCCACCGACGTACCGAAGCAATCATCCCTCCCGCCATAATCCAGAGCCCGAGGTCAACATAGTACTGTCACGCCCCCCCTGACACGCCCCCCTAGGGCGTGTCGGAGGGCGTGACCAACCCGAGAAAATTTCTATAAATTGAGACCCCCTCTCCATTTCAGCAAGCTTTGGTTGAGAGGGGGAGGTACTGCCCCTTTGGTTCTTGAGTTTTTTATGCTTTCTCTCTCTCTCTCTCTCTCTCTCTCTCTCTCTCTTCCTTTGTAATTTTTGCTTAATCCTGGTTTAATATTTAGTTGCTTTAGCTTTCTTTGTAATCTTTGCTCTTGCTTAGTGTTAATTGTAGGGCTAGAATAGTATTTAATTTTCATGCACTTGTAATTTCAATTTCAATAGTGTAACTTGCCCTTTTTTCATTAATAAAAGTGTTCTTCCTTTACTTGTGTTCCTTTATATGCTTTTCTACTCATCTCCCCTCCTCCACTCCATTATGATTAACTAATCCTCCTTGTACTCGATCTTGATGATCCGAGGTTAGAGCGATTATGTTATGATGTTTTAATTAATCTTTTCTTTTTAGGTTAGGGCCTTGAATTACTCTTGATTAATCACGGGTTGGAGGTATATTTTCGATATATACTCTCCGTCTTTGCTTTCATTCTGGGCTAGCCGAGAGGCCGAAAGAATGAAGTGAGCATTCAAGAGTAAAGGGAGTTGTACGCACCCCTCGAGAGAGGCAGACGTCCAAATCTCCGGGATTGGAGTAAAATCCAATAGTGGGGTTCACCGCGTAAAGTGAGTTTAGGCCTCCGATTTAGACGAGAGTCGGTCGGACCTTCCTAAACTCAGTTGGGCACGACTTCGAGAGAAGCGTGTTCAAGCTTTAGGAACCTCCACGGTCAAGGACCTTTATCCTATTAAGTTCATATTTTTATCGCATTTTCTTAATCGTCTTTAGCCGAGGTGAATCTTGATTGAGTGCATTTCCATTTCAAATTTTCTACCTTTCGTAGTAATCACCTATCTTGTGCTCTTTAATTAACTGCAGTAGTTTCCTTTCTAGCATAGTTGTTTGCTTAATAGCTTTACTTAATTGCAGTAGTTCTCTTTCTAGTATAGCGTACTTCCTTCCTTGTAATTAGTTTTTCTCTAAACCCTAGTTTTTCCGTCGATAAGATAATAGCGTTCGTGTGAGTAAGCATAGCCAACAGTTCCCGGATTTCAATACGACACTTGTGTCCCCTTGCTACAATTCGATAGGTATACTTGCCTCATCGGGTTGCTAGTTCGGTTGCGTTTATTTTCTTTGAACCCTAGCGCGCAACAAGTTTTTGGCGCCGTTGCCGGGGACCCAACTTCCGTTGATATTTTGAAAACACGAACCTATTAATTTTATTTCTTCTCTTTCTCATCCTCTTTCTTTAAAATTTTAAAAATCAAAAAAATTTATCACCGCTCTTAATAGTAACCAACCTCACAATTTTTCTACTCCACCTAATTCTCTCAAAAAGGGCAAAGGGCTTTAAGCGCCACTCTCTTGTCTAGTACCTTGCGAACCCTTCACGGGGTAGTCCTTGGGAAGTTCGGGAGTTAATTTATAAAAAAAATCTATTTCAAAAAGAAAAAAAATTCTAATCTTTTTTCTAGTTTATCCTTTTTCTCTTCCTCTTCTTCTTTTCTGTTCTTTTAGTGCATGACCCGCGGGAGTCCGTCGGTCATTTTGGACTTGGACCACGAAATTGAGCGTATTCTTCGAAGAAGATCACGATTTCAAGGTCCTACTATCCAAGTGCCGGTTGAGGACTCCGAGTCATTTGCTACTTTAAGAATGGAAGAACCCAACGTAGATGAGGCCGTGCAAAGGACTATGTCCTATTATGCACGACCGAACCTCGAGGGAACAGAATCAAGTATAGTCCGCCCTGCTATAGCAAATAATAACTTTGAATTAAAGCCTAGCATAATTCAAATGGTGCGGCAATATGTGCAATTTGACGGACTTCAAGATGAAGATCCGAACGCACATATAGCTAGCTTTCTTGAAATTTGTGACACCTTCAAGATAAATGGTGTCACAAATGATGCGATCAGGCTGAGACTCTTCCCCTTCTATCTAAGAACTAAAGCTAAGCAGTGGCTGAACACACTTCCGAAAAATAGCATAACCACTTGGAATGATTAACTGAAAAAATTTTGGCAAAGTATTTTCCGCCAGCTAAAATTGCAAAACTTAGGAACGACATCTCTGCCTTCGGACAAATAGACTCTGAAACCCTATATGAAACCTGGGAGAGATTTAAAGAATTATTAAGACGCTGCCCACATCACACGCTGCCTGTATGGTTAAAAGTGCAGACGTTTTATAACGGGCTAAATCAAAGCACGAAGCAAATGATAGACGCAGCTTCTAGCGGTACTTTAAATCATAAGACCCCGGAAGCCGCTCTTGAGCTTTTTGAGGACATGGCCATGAACACTTATCAGTGGAATGTGCCTAGGTCCCGCCCGAACAAGCCTGCAGGTATCTATGAAGTGGACAACGTTTCCCAGCTCGCTCTGCAAGTAGAAATCCTAAGCAAAAAGATAACGGAGATGACTGCTGCCTCCGCCCCTCAGTTATGGGAATCAGCAACCCCTACTCCAGAACATTTAGATTATGTTAATAATATGCCTAGAACTTCTTTTAATAATTTTTCTGCTGCGAATTTTCCTCCGCCTGGTTTTAATTTTCCGAATAGTTATAACCCCGCTTTAAGAAATCACCCGAACCTTTCATGGAGTAATCCATCAAATGCGATGCGCCCACCCCCGCAAAATGATTTTTCTGCACCACCACCACCACCTCTTCAAAATTACCCAAAACCTCCAAGCTTGGAGGAATTACTTTCCAAATATATCACCACAAATGACGCCACTATAAGAACTTTAACCGGAAGCGTAAAAAGTCTAGAAAATCAGGTAGGACAGCTCGCGAAAATAATTTCTGAGCGACCCGCAGGGTCTCTTCCGTCCAATACCGAACCCAACCCGAGAGAGCAAGCGAAAGCTATAACTCTTCGGAGTGGGAAGCAAGTCTCCGGTATGGTAAGTGAAGAGCCCGAGGCAAGCTCCGCTCTCACCTCTAAAAATCAAAGCTCCGCTCCCGTTTTAAAAATTCCACCATCTGCTGAAGAAGTAATCATCCCCGCTTTAGAAAATAATCTCACTCCACCACCCATCTTCAAAAATAATTCAACTCCTCCATACCCCTCTGAACTTAATAGACAACGTCAAGATGATCAGTACTCCCGCTTCTTAGAAATCTTCAAACAAATCCACATTAATCTTCCCTTCCGCGAGGCTATTTCGCAGATGCCGAAATACGCCAAATATCTTAAAGACCTCCTCACAAACAAGAAGAAGTTAGAGAATCTTTCGCACGTCACGCTAAACGCCGAGTGCTCCGCCGTTTTAACAAACGGTTTGCCGAAGAAAATCAGTGACCCGGGTAGTTTCTCTATCCCGTGTGTCTTCGGTGATCTTTTTGTTAAACACACGTTAGCCGACTTAGGCGCGAGTATAAACCTGATGCCCTTTTCGTTGTTCAAAAAGTTAGGGATTGGTAGCCTTAACCCCACGCGTATGAGTATCCAGCTAGCCGATAGATCCGTCAAGTACCCGTTAGGAATAGTGGAGGACGTTCTAGTGAAAGTCGACAAGTTCATCTTCCCGGTGGACTTTGTCATTTTGGATATCGAAGAAGACGTCGAGGTTCCCCTGATCCTTGGCCGACCCTTCCTTGCCACCTCCCGAGCCATCATTGACGTAAGCAATGGTAAGCTCTTTCTTCGAGTAGGCGACGACGAAGTCATATTTTCTATCACCCCTTCGATGAAGAACACCTTAGCAAACGATGACTCATGCTTTTTCGTAGATGCCGTGAGTGATGATTCTTCCTACTGCCTCTCCGAGTTTGAAAAAGAATTTTCTACTTTTTGCTCCTCTTCTCTTACAACTGAATCACTGCAAGGAAGTGATGAATCTTCTTATTATCTTTCTGAGTTTGAAAAAGAATTTTCTGATTTTTGTTCTTCCTCTGTTCTTCCCACTGAATCGCTACAAGAAGCCGTCTTAGCTGCTAGCCCCACCCCTTATTACGTTCCTTATAAAAAAGTTTATGAAGATATTGTTTTTGAAAAAGAAAGAATCTCAAAATCCTCTTATGAAGAACCCCCTACCCTAGAACTTAAAGAACTCCCCGAACACCTTAAGTATGCTTTCTTAGAAAAGGATTCCAAGTTACCAGTTATCGTTTCGGCCTACCTCACGGATACACAAAATGATAAACTTCTTCTAGTTCTACGTAAGCATCGCCGGGCTATTGCTTGGCAAATTTCTAATATCAAGGGCATAAGCCCATCTTTCTGTACCCATAAAATTTTAATGGAAGATAATTCGCGTAACTCTATCCAACCTCAGCGTCGTATAAACCCGAATATGAAAGAAGTAGTTAAGGGTGAGGTTATGAAACTATTAGACGCGGGAATTATCTACCCTATATCGGACAGTAAGTGGGTTAGCCCCGTTCAGGTAGTTCCAAAGAAGGGAGGGATAACCGTAGTTAGTAATGAGAATAATGAATTAATCCCGACGCGGACGGTGACGGGTTGGCGTATGTGCATAGATTACCGTAAGTTAAATGACGCCACCCGCAAGGACCACTTTCCTTTACCGTTTATCGACCAGATTTTAGAACGTCTCTCCGGCTATAGCTTTTATTTTTTTCTCGATGGCCTCTCGGGGTACTTTCAAATACCCATCTCTCCCGAGGACCAAGAGAAAACTACGTTTACTTGTCCCTTCGGCACCTTCACGTACCGAAGAATGCCGTTTGGATTATGCAATGCGCCAGCTACATTCCAGCGATGTATGCTCGCAATATTTGACAAGTACGTAGAAAGCATTATGGAGGTATTCATGGACGATTTCTCCGTGTTCGGCGATTCCTTCGATAGATGTTTAGAAAACCTCGAAAAAGTCTTAGAACGATGCGAAGAAACTAACCTTGCCCTAAATTGGGAAAAATGTCATTTTATGGTGAGGGAAGGGTTAGTTTTGGGTCATAAAATTTCTGCTAAAGGTATTGAGGTAGACGTTGCTAAGATAGAAGTTATTGAGAAGTTGCCGCCGCCTACAAACATAAAAGCTATAAGAAGTTTCCTAGGCCACGCTGGTTTTTATCGTCGTTTTATAAAGGACTTCTCCAAGATCACAAAGCCCCTCACCCATCTCTTAGAAAAAGACGCTCCATTCATTTTTGATGACTCTTGTATTTCTGCCTTTGAATCAATTAAAGAAAAGTTAATTAACGCACCGATTATGATAGCTCCGGTGTGGGACCTTCCTTTCGAGATTATGTGCGATGCGAGTAGTTTTGCGGTGGGGGCCGTATTAGGTCAACGCATATCTAAGAACTTCCACCCCATCTATTATGCTAGTAAAACCCTCACATCTGCACAAGAAAATTACACCACAACCGAGAAGGAGCTCTTAGCTGTAGTATTTGCGTTTGATAAATTCCACCCTTATATTACACTTTCAAAAATCATTGTTTTTACGGACCACTCGGCCCTCAACTACCTTCTTGCCAAAACGGATGCCAAGCCTCGCTTGATTCGCTGGGTCTTACTCCTCCAGGAGTTTGACTTAGAGATCCGTGATAAGCGAGGAGCCGAGAACTTGGCCGCCGACCATCTATCCAGATTAGATAACCCCTTTATAGAAAAATTAAATGAAAAATCTTTTAATGACTATTTTCCTGATGAGAAGCTGCTTTTAGTTAATACATCTACTTCTCCTTGGTTCGCGCACATCGCCAACTATCTAGTGTCCCGGGTGCTCCCAAGAGAGTTCTCCTCTCAGCAAAAGAAGAAATTCTTTTCTGAGCTGAAGAACTACTTTTGGGAAGACCCGCATCTTTTCAAAATTTGTGCGGATCAGGTGATAAGGAGATGTGTTTCTTTTGATGAAGGAATTGATATTCTAAAACATTTGCATGAACGTCCGACAGGTGGGCACTATCAAGCTGCTCGCACCGCTCACAAGGTGCTTTGCGTGGGTTTTGACTGGCCTAGCCTGTTTAAAGACGCGCAAGCCTTTGTGAGCAGGTGTGATAGTTGCCAACGGTCGGGCAATATTTCTAATAAAAATGAAATGCCGCAAAATTATTTCTTAGAGTGCGAAATTTTCGACCTCTGGGGAATTGATTTTGTTGGCCCCCTTCCTTCTAGCTTCGGAAACAAATATATTTTAGTTGCTGTTGATTATGTTTCACGATGGGCTGAGGCCTAAGCTCTTCCTACGAACGACTCCCGAGTTGTAGTCACGTTTTTAAAAAAATTATTTTCTAGATTCGGTACGCCTCGCGCAATCGTTAGCGATAGGGGTTCCCATTTCTGTAACGCGCAATTTTCAAAAATTCTTACCAAATACGGCGTTACGCATAAACTTTCCACTTCCTACCACCCCCAAACTAACGGACAAGTCGAAGTAGTTAATAGAGAAATAAAAAGAATATTAGAAAAGACTGTTTCAACTTCTAGAAAAGACTGGTCAGCCAAACTTGACGATGCTCTATGGGCCTACCGAACAGCGTACAAAACCGCCCTCGGATGTACGCCGTATAGGCTGGTCTATGGAAAATCGTGCCGTCTTCCTGTAGAGTTAGAACACCGCGCCTTTTGGGCCTTAAAATTTTTAAACTTCGATCCCCACTCAGTCGGTGACCTTCGAAAATTTCAACTAAATGAACTCGATGAGTGGCGCTCTTATGCTTATGAAAATAATAAACTTTATAAAGAGCGGACGAAGCGTTTACACGATAAACACTTAAGGCACCCTAAAAACTTTAAGCCGGGTGACCAAGTCCTTTTATATAATTCTCGTTTACGTTTATTTCTGGGCAAATTAAAATCTCGCTGGTCTGGCCCGTTTTCTGTTTTAGAAGTATTTCCTTATGGAACTGTTTTAATTTCTCACCCTGATAAGGGTAATTTCAAACTGAATGGTCAGTGTCTTAAACTGTATTTCTCTGGTGATGATGATGTCAGTCCAAACATTATTAAGTTTCTGCTTCACGAACTCTAACTTTGAACTCTAACTTTGTTAAAAAAAACAATTTTATTTCTGGACAACAATATTTTTGGACAAAATTATTTTTTTGATGCGTCGAGCTCAACGACGCTTTAACCAAAGGGCGCTCTTGGGAGGCAACCCAAGTTATCTTTTTCTATTTTCTTTATTTTATAATTTTTGCCTCGAACGGCTCCGACAAGCTGAAGCTTCTGCGATCGCCTGCTCCAACATTGTTGAATCCATCACAAAGTCCAAAGAAGACATTCGGAGGAGCGGCATCACTCAGCTTTCGCAGCAAATAAATCCGGGGAAGTACCTGTATTTCAATTCTATCTTTCAATTCTATACTTTATTTTTCTCTCCTTCTCCAATCCCCTTCTTTAGCCATTGAGGACAATGTCTGTTTTAAGCTTAGGGGAGGACTTCCTCCTTCATTTTTGCTTAGCGTAAATATTTTCTTTTTGTATATATTTTAAATATTTCCAAAATAAAAAAAATGAATATCTTAAAATTCCAAAAAAAAAGAGAAAAAATTTCTAAAATTCCAAAAAAAGAGAATATTTCTCAAAATTAAAAAATATATATATGTGTTTTTTAATGGTTTAGACATTTTGATATTTCAATAGTACCCCTAGTTTTTGTTTTTGTTTTTCTCAAAATCTCCTATAAACAACTTAGTTAATTATAATATTTCTAATCGTCCTTTTTAATTATGTTTCACAAGTAAAATTTTGGCCATGCTGTGTTTCTAATTCGCGGTAGCATGTTAAGGTGAAATATTTTTCTAAAACTCGCATTTCTATTATGGTTTTTTGTTGTTTATTTCCTTTACTTTCTCAAAAATTCATCATCCACTATTTTCTTTTTCGTTTTTGAATAATTTTTGTAAAGTCAACTTTTGAATAACGTAGTAGATGTGAACGATCCAAGTCACCTATTATTTCTATTTTCAAGTTAATTTCATCAATCTTCTTTTATTATCTAGGACTCGCTTTTTGAAAATTTTCAAACCTTTGTTTTAAATAAATTCAAAAGCGTGAAAATGATTTAGGCCGTTTTTGTTTTCGTTTGAGCTTTCCTGCCAACCTAAAAACTTTTACCTCTAGTTAGCCGTTTTTGAGCCTTTTTCCGATTTCATTTGAAAGCTCCTCCCTTTATTTCAGTTTCACCAAAGCTAAAATTTCCAACCTATCGAATCACACTAGCCTTTTTGAGTTTCATAAATTATTTTGACGATTTTGATAGGGTATTTTGTGATTTTTGTGGGAGAAAGGTTTTCGAAAAAAAAGAAGTATGTTCAAAAGTGATGTTTATTTTTGTTTGGCCAATTCAAAAAGGAAAATAAAAATATTTATGGCCTTTATTTTGAAAAAAAGAAAAAAAATGAAAAAAAAAGAGAAGAAAAAGAAAAAAAAAGTGTATATATTTTATGAAAGTTTTTGAAACTCTTTGCTTTGGTTTAGTGTGATTTTAAACCTTCACGTTTATCTTTGAACTCCACTCCTAATCATTTTCCTAAACCAAACGTTTCTGTCCTATTTAAGTCCTTTTGATTCACGCTTTTTGTTTTTTATTTAACAACTAAGAAAAGAAAAACAGTAAATCAGTTTTAGTTTTGGATTTAAACCTAGATTTTTGTTAATTAAATTGATATAATTATAATGCGTTGCTTGGATCCAGTAACAACTCAATGCGTGTTTTTCATTTTCGTTGCTTTGCTTAAGTCTATTTAAAAAATTCTCGTTAAAATTTTGGATGATTTGTTTTTATTAAGTAAAGTTTATAAAAGTTTTACCATACCTAAATAATTGTTTTAGACTTACATTTCACCTTTTCCCTACTAAGAATTTCGCATAGTACTTGTGTAGGCATAATTAGAACTTTTTGATTAGTCATTTTTATAAATATCTAGTTTTTATATTTTTGCTTGGGGACAAGCAAAGCTTAAGCTTGGGGGAATTTGATAATACGTTTTGTAGCCTAAACTATTATCGTATTTTCTATTTTATAGTGTACAAATCATGTCTATTATTAGTTTATTTTTATCCTCTTTATGTAAATTTTATTGTCACTAACATTTTCTTGTCCTTTTGCAGGTTTTCAGGAAATTTGTCAAAAATGACCTGACACGCCCCCCTGTCATGCCCTCCCTGGGCGTGACCTAGGGCGTGTCACCCGATCCCGAAGACTCCTGCTGGACAGGACAGGAAAATGGTCAAAACCGCTGTCATGCCCCCTGACACGCCCTCCCTGGGCGTGGCAACAGACGTGACGATGGGCGTGTCGCCCTCTGCCGCAAAGCCTGCCGCCACATTTAATGCTGTTTCTCCACAGCACGAAAACAGTACTGTCACGCCCCCATGTCACGCCCGTGACCTAGGGCGTGACATCAACTTTTCGACGACTGACGGATTTCCGACCAATGATTTGGACATGACGTGCCTGTCACGCCCCCCTACACGGGCGTGACCTAGGGCGTGACCACCGACGTACCGAAGCAATCATCCCTCCCGCCAGAATCTAGAGCCCGAGGTCAACATAGTACTGTCACGCCCCCTGACACGCCCCCCCTAGGGCGTGTCGGAGGGTGTGACCAACCCGAGAAAATTTCTATAAATTGAGACCCCCCCTCTCCATTTCAGCAAGCTTTGGTTGAGAGGGGGAGGTGCTGCCCCTTTGGTTCTTGAGTTTTTTATGCTTTCTCTCTCTCTCTCTCTCTCTCTCTCTCTTCCTTTGTAATTTTTGCTTAATCTTGGTTTAATATTTAGTTGCTTTAGCTTTCTTTGTAATCTTTTCTCTTGCTTAGTGCTAATTGTAGGGCTAGAATAGGATTTAATTTTCATGCACTTGTAATTTCAATTTCAATAGTGTAACTTGCCCTTTTTTCATTAATAAAAGTGTTCTTCCTTTACTTGTGTTCCTTTATATGCTTTTCTACTCATCTCCCCTCCTGCACTCCATTATGATTAACTAATCCTCCTTGTACTCGATCTTGATGATCCGAGGTTAGAGCGATTATGTTATGATGCTTTAATTAATCTTTTCTTTTTAGGTTAGGGCCTTGAATTATTCTTGATTAATCACGGGTTGGAGGTATATTTTCGATATATACTCTCCCCCTTTGCTTTCATTCTGGGCTAGCCGAGAGGCCAAAAGAATGAAGTGAGCATTCAAGAGTAAAGGGAGTTGTACGCACCCCTCAAGAGAGTCAGACGTCCAAATCTCCCGGATTGGAGTAAAATCCAATAGTGGGGTTCACCGCGTAAAGCGAGTTTTAGGCCTCCGATTTAGACGAGAGTCGGCCGGACCTTCCTAAACTCAGTTGGGCACGACTTCGAGAGAAGCGTGTTCAAGCTTTAGGAACCTCCACGGTCAAGGACCTTTATCCTATTAAGTTCAGATTTTTATCGCATTTTCTTAATCGTCTTTAGCCGAGGTGAATCTTGATTGAGTGCATTTCCATTTCAAAATTTCTACCTTTCGTAGTAATCACTATCTTGTGCTCTTTAATTAACTGCAGTAGTTTCCTTTCTAGCATAGTTGTTTGCTTAATAGATTTACTTAATTGCAGTAGTTCTCTTTCTAGTATAGCGTACTTCCTTCCTTGCAATTAGTTTTTCTCTAAACCTTAGTTTTTCCGTCGATAAGATAATAGCGTTCGTGTGAGTAAGCATAGCCAACAGTTCCCGGATTTCATTACGACACTTATGTCCCCTTGCTACAATTCGATAGGTATACTTGCCTCATCGGGTTGCTAGTTCGGTTGCGTTTATTTTCTTTGAACCCTAGCACGCAACATGAACTTAGTGATTTGCGCCGATTCATCGAGTATCACGGTAAAGTTACCCGATTCGTCGAGTATCATTAATATATTCAATTGTGCTAAGTAGAAATCATCGAGTGTTTCCTGCATTCGTCGAGTGTACTTGACGAATCAGCATGGACTTAGTATTTTCTCGCCAAATTGAGCCAATTTGGCGAGTATTGGCCTTAGGGTAATTTTCGGGATTTTTCCTTCCTTTTCGTCATTGGAGAAATCCTTTGTTTTGGTTAGGGTTTTGTTGGTGTTTATGGATGTTTACGTGTCGCTCATGATTGGCAGTGGATATAGGACCACCAACCTAAAGCCGGCCTGTGAATCATAACTCTTGGTGGTTTTGTTTTCCTTATGGACTATTCAGGTATGTGGGGTGTGTTGGACAATGTGGCCACTGCCATAGAGCCTTTTTGAGGTGTTTGGGCCGTTGGTTTGTGTTGGATAATGTGGCCACCACCCCAGTGTCTTTTTGAGATGTTTGAGCCATTGGGTTGTGTTGGATAATGTGACCACACCCGCAGTGCCTTCTTGAGATGTTTGGGTCAGTTAGTTCGTGTTGGATAACGTGACCACCGACTCAGAACCGTTTTTACCGGTGTTAATGATTCACGTGTTTAGAGCTATCCAGTCTCTTTTTTTATTGTATAAACATATGCTATTATGCTTAATCTTGCAGCTCTTATCGAGACATGACTTTATTTCGCACTTGGTGCAACTTCTCTTATTACATTGTTGAGAATTCCTCTTTGCTTATTATAGTATGACTTATTTGCTGAGGTTTGTCAGTTATTCTTATATTTGGGTTGGTAATCCTTTTGCCTCCTTTTAGATTATTGTTACTATTGATCTTTAATTGTCATTTGTATATTCTTGCTGAGGTATTTTTTTTCTTTTGAATGCCTCAAGTTTGGAGCTATAGTCGGTTGAGCGGCTAGGGTTGGTTGTGGTTAGTGTTCTGCAGCTGTTGCAGTTGTCTTTTCCTCACGGTCGTGAGGTAGTTTGGTTATTTTGTTTTTAGTTCACATATACATGCTTTTTGGTGGGTTCGTGTCAGGTTGTTGACACCCACTAGAGATCTTGGTAGAATGTTATGTACTTGCTAGCTGCTAAGTTAATTTCTAATTGAATTGTTGGTTTTACTTGCTCTCTGGGAAGATTTTATGTTAGGATTGTATGTTAGCTATTTTTAAGTATAATTAAATCATTTTGACTATCTCATGCATATCATCTTTTAAAATCTAAAGTCATTATATTTTAACGAATGTAAAAACTCTTTCTATACTTATATTAAATCTAGAGGTATGCATATCATGAGTTGTCCTATTCGAATGTTTGCGCACATGTAAGATGTTAATCGATATAAACAAAGTATTTTTTGCAGTGTATATTCATGTTTTCACCTGTGGACTAGTTGATCTACTGAGGCGAGGGATATGGTCATTCAAAACTTAACTTAAATTACAGTTTTCTTCATATTAAACTTGAGGATTTCATTTAAAGTGCTAGGTTCGAGTTCTTGCCTGAGCACCTGCAGTTATCTCCTGTACGGCGTGACATCACGACGCGTGTTTTCTTTTACTTTGATATATCTTTTTAATACGGAGAAAATGCGGGTTGTGACAGTGGCGGTTAGCAACTATAAAGTGCCAACGAGCTCTCTTAGTAGTGTTGGCGATCTCTCCTTGTAGCAGTGGTGGCGGGCTCCGGCTAAAGAAGCAACGAACTCCTAGGAAGTGGAGGTGACTAGACTCTGCTGTGGCGGCGGCGAGCTCTGGTTGAAGGAGAGGCGGACAGTTACAGTTGTGGTGAACACACTTGCAGTGGTGACGAGATGAACTATTGTGGCGGTCGATTCACCGTGGCTAACACTTGAATAGTGGCGGCCAGCCATTGTTGCGGTAGCGACACCGTTGAAAGAGCGACTAGTATCAGTTGCAGCGGTGACATGCTCATGTTGAAGAAGCGGACTCTTGCCAGGGCAGCGAACTCGTTCCCTCAGTGGCAAACACATCTACTGTTGTGGTGAACTGAGCAGTGGCAGTGGCGAACTCGTGTGCAGTGGTGTCGAGCTAAGAGTTTTTGCTGGTCTGGCGAACTTCGTTTGAGTAGTAGCAGTTAGCTCCTATTGCAGCAGATAGAGTTTGGAGGTGTTTATGATAGCATTTATAATAAGCTGTTTTTTTCTTCTTCTTGTTTGCTGTATGTATGTATGTCTCAGTGGATGTTGAGACTGTTTATGTTGCAGACCGTTCAAAAAAATAAAAAACATTCAATCTCTTGTCTAAAAAAATTACAATATAGACCGGCGCCCCGTGCCCTAGCGACCAGAACGGCAAAAGTCACGCGAGCCCCATTCGCCTTCCTCCTCCTGCGACGCCATTGTTGGTGAAGCCATCACCTCTCGCCTCACGCTACGCCATTGCCGGTGAAACCATCGCCTCACGCGACGCCATTGCTGGGGCGTTGATCTCCTCCCTATGAGCCCCATTCGCCGGTGAAAAGGTTTTTCCCTAGAATGTTTTTCCCACATTTTTTCGTGATTGTCCTTGTTCCTAACCTTGTATTCTCATTTCTTCTGGATTGTCATTATTTTTGTGGATTGTCATTATTCTGGATAGAAGAGCAGTCCGATGAAAACGATGAAAGCCCATTTTTTCTGGATTGTCATTATTCTCATTTCTTCATCTCCATTCCTGTTTTAAATGGCTTATTTTGCTCCCTATTCTTAGTAAATGTGCTTCCTTTGCTCCCAATATGTACGAATGATAGTGTAGTTTATATGAACTTGGTTTCAATGTTTATTATCGGGAAGAGAAACTAAATGTTTTTGTATGAAACTAATTTTCATGTAGGTTGATTGCTTGAAAACTCATAATGGTGTTTTGAAACTCAACTTTTAGTGTCAAATTTTATCAAAAGAGACTCATAGTTTGTATTAAATATCATGAACTTTGTGCTAATTAATATAGACTTATGGAAGAATGAATTTTTTTTTTTGCTTTTTTAATTGGTCTGCACCTAACATTTTGATTTGCACTTAAATTTTTTGGGGTTGCACTTAACTGTGATTTGCACATAGTCAAAATAGATTTGAACTTAACATTACTCTTCAATTTTTTTTTTTAATTTAAATTATTAGATACTTTAATACTTTAATATATATTAATATTTTTTTAATTAATAAATTCAAAAATAAAATAAAAATGATAAAATGATGCTGAATAGAAAATAATAAAATTATTACTATTATCACAAAAAAATATTATAATTTTCTACATTTATTATTTAAAAAAACAGCAAATTAATAATAATAATAATAATAATAATAAATGATCGGGATGAGATCCTTCTTAAAAAGGATGTGTGCACATAACCATACACTCATGATCTCCACCCAAAAGTAGTGGGATCATGGATTTAACGGCACACGCGATCACCGTGCCCGATCCCCGCGTGCGCCCATTCCATCACGCATGACGTCAGAACCGCCGTGGGCATTGCCTCGCTGAAGTCGAGTGGCCGACGTCATCCCCGGACACCAACCGCCCCCTTCGTTCGTTGCCGTCGGCCGCTCCCTTCCGCGGCCGCCGGCACGCGACCGCGAAGACGGCCAGGCCGGTCGCCTGTCCTCGGCCGCCATCGCGCGGCCGAGGGAGCGGCCGAGCAGGCCGCCCCTCCTCGGTCGCTGGCGTGACGCCGAGCCGGCCGCCCCTCCTCGGCCGTTGCCGGAGGTCTCCCTCCTCGCCGGCAAGTGCGGCGGCAAGTTCGACGGCCGCCCCTGGGAGCCCATCCCCGTCGTCCGATCATTTCAGGTCATTCCCCGTCATCCGTTTTGCGTATAACCACCCACTAACCGTCGGGTTAGTGAGAGAATTTTATTATTAATTTAATTGGTGTAAAAATAGCGGAATTAATTATCCTAATATGTACCCCTAAACTATAGTAAAAATATTTATAATTGTGGTTATGGTGTGCGGATAGCCGTGTAACTACTATAACTACCTCCTGGAGGCTGTAAAGGGAGTCTCAGGCCTCCTCATTTCTCACCTTTTTCCTCTAAGGCTTCATCTTTTTCAGGTCGAAGCTCTACCAAATTTCTCCTACGAGCTGCATTCGAGCCGCACTCAAGCCGCACCCGAGCCATGTACGTGCCACCTTCATGCCACCTGACGAAGCCCAATCTCCCAACTTCCAAGAGACCTTCATAACCGCGAACTCAAGTGCTCTGCTCCCACGTTCAGTATTAGCGGGACGCCCAGTAAAGCTCTTCGCCGCAAAGTGCAATTTATAACAAACGTCATGCACGACAGCTTGTCGTCCGCTGTGTGCTAAGTGTTCTCTTACCTCAAGATTGTAACGATGAGTGTCATGTCGCCCTCGATTCAATGAACAAGCTGTAACAACAAGGAAATAGTGGACTTTGATCGGCACAGATCCGGCCACGCGGTTTTTTACCCGGTTGAGGGGTTTTTCACTAAAAACTTCGTGTGTACGTTCAACTCATCTCATTGACTGTGTCGCGCTCGACCGTTTCGAGAGCTAAGACGGTCCAGGTTATTCCGGTCCGACCATGACGTCGAGTTAGACCGCAACAATAATAAATTCGTACAAACGACTATCTTAAAAAAATACAGACATTCTTTAAAAAACACAATCCTAATAATTTAGGCTCCGTTTGGGGGGACTTATTTTCACTGGTCAAGCGGGTACGACCACATGTACCAGACCTTAAATTATGTTCAGTACATGCGGTCGTAACCGCTTGACCGGTGAAAATAAGTCCTCCCAAACGGAGCCTTAATCTTGATCAACCAGATTTACGTTGCTTAGCTAATCATCAGCCTCTGACGAGTTATCTTCAATGGAGTTAATATGTTGCGTCTTCTTCATAGCATCCATGTGATTCTTATAACATATGAATATTTTCAACGACTATTCATTCAAATGACTCATTCAATCGTTTAAAATCACGCAACTTAAAAAAAAACACAGATTATAAAGCTATCGTACTAGTTTGAATTGTTAGTAAATCACAGGTCAGTATAATCATAATATGATATATATATTAATTTTACTTTTTCACCGTTCTAATGGATTAAGATTTTCAATTTTATTATTTCACATAACTTCGTGAAATTTTGTTTTCGTATATAATCTTAATTCATTTAGAATACAAAATGTTCATATTTTTTTCTCCTCGAACTTAATGTGTACATCACCATTTTGAAATCATAACTAATTTTAGGTTGCAAACTTTCTTCTCATGGCCCAAGCCATATAATTGATCATAATATTTATTAAAATGTTTGGAAATCAAATAAAAATTTGAAATACTTACATTTGTCATAGTCTATAAAGATTACCTTAAAGTCAAAATTGTTATTAGTTTCTTCTGTCAGATTTTGTTTTTATGCACAGTAATGAATTCAACGCTACAACACATGAAAAAATGAGTGACATTTCTTTATAATATTTTAAGAATTTTTTTTGTTTCTTGAATTAAAGACTGTTTAACATAAGTTCTAAATCACGATTCAATTTATCAATGTATTATTAGTGACATTATCGAATAAAATATTCATAATTTTAATCTTTATTTTTAAATTCATGAATACTTTCAGCTTTCATTATTGCTTGACCGATATATGGAACTTTGAAACTTTTCATTATTACATATGCTACATTTATTAAGATCCCATGAAATATGATGAATACTAGACAAATTATGCATATATGGTAATCATAATTTCATATTGTTATTCCAAACGTAACTCGTTAAACTTACTCTACTTTCGAATTGATCAAATAATTAATTATAGATTTTTAAACCTTAATATAAGCTTTGCATGCATCACACCTAATAGTTGTTCTACTTAATGATATTTCAGTTGAAGTGCTTTGTAGATGTATGCGGTCTCGTTTTAATTATCGTAGTAATCGATCGACATTTCACACTTGATGTTGTTCTCCATTTGCAGCTCTTGTATGTTGACGCATTTGATCATACATCCAAATTTGCCTGGCTCCAAAAATTTGTGGTTGTCTAGAGTACTCCGTGTAAGAAAGCAAAACTAGATCTAAGGCAAAACCCTAGTGCGCAGTGAAGAACCAGAGATCGGGTATAGGGGTTTATACTTCCAGCCATTAGGCTTTCTTTTGGACAAACAACTTCAATCCCAAAACGTGTCTTGCTGGAAACGAAGAAGCAGCCTCCTGGAAGCTGGCGGAAGCAAGCCCAGCTTTGCCCCTTCGGGAAGAAGGGCGACGAGGTAGGGTTCAACAAACCCTAAATCCGCGATGGTTTTGCACTTCGCAGGAGAGATGGCTCGGGCTGGGGCTCGAGCTACAATAGCTCTTGACGGTGAAGGGTTGCCTTGCCGGAGACAAAATCCGGCGTAAAGCTCCGGCAGGACGGCAACGCAGAGGCACGATCGGGAGGTCGAGGGCGGATGACGTCGGGATGCGACTGGGGAAGACCTAAATAATGAACAACGATTTTTTGCAGCAATGGCTTATAATGGTTTTAGGAGAAGTGACCGAATGGATTGATAAGATGGGTTACAATCCCTTATATACTCCAAACCTAGGGCCTCAATTAAAACCCTGAATGATCGGGGCCATCAATCCTTCCATCTAGAGGATCTCGACTTACAATCCGATATAACTTAAAACCACGTGTCACTATAGGGCCCTATACGAGTCACCCCTTTATACTGATCACCCTAATGAAACCGTCCATGTTGAATCAGATAGGTAATATTACATTCTCCCACTTGATTCAACAGGCGAGAGTTCCTCTTATCATTTAGAAAATAATTTAAAAGTTCTATATAATAATAAAAATAACTAGACTCATAAGGTGATAGTGAACAACAAGAAATAATCGTATGGCCATACAAGTAATATAAAATAATAGTGACTCTTGGCCCAAACCTTATGAGACGTCTTTATATTTGTATAGAACGTTACAAATACAAGAACTGTGGTGGTAGTATTTAAATGGTGGATATTTTCCTTCCACAATTACAGTGTAATCATAAAAACCCTACCAAGTGCTTTATGTGGTGTCCATCCTTATGAGTGGATGCTCCCACTCTTTAATGCAATATAATATCTCTATCATTACTTTAGTGTGCACAAGAGATAAATGAAAACTGAAGATACTGCATTAAACAAAAGGAGAGCTACAATGAAAAGTCATGACCACTTAACCATCAAATGAGTCCACAAGTCCCATTCTTTCAACATGCCTTTTAAACAACTTATATAACATCCCATTTCCGACTAGACCCATAGGAGTGGTTTTGTCATGACTAAGTCATGACAAAACCCTAGAAAGCCCAAGGAGGCCAAGTGACACAGGCTCAAGGTGAAAATCACCTTGGTCTGCAAGTAGTAGATCAAATATTCACTTAAAACAGATTTTGGGCTCAGGCGTTGAGTGCGTCGAGTGCACTCAACTCCATGGGCCGAATGGCATTGAGTGCATCGAGTGCACTCAACGCCATCTTATTCAGGAAGACCTTGGGACTTAGGCGTTGAGTGCGTCGAGTGCGATCAATGCCATAGGACGAATGGCGTTGAGTGCGTCGAGTGCACTCAACGCCATCATATTTAGGGAGGATTTTGGGGCGGGCATTGAGTGCGTCGAGTGCACTCAACGCCATAGGCCGAATGGCGTTGAGTGCGTTGAGTGCACTCAACGCCATCATATTCAGGGAGGATTTTTGGGTGGGCGTTGAGTGCGTCGAGTGCACTCAACGCCATTGGTTGGATGGCGTTGAGTGCATCGAGTGCACTCAACGCCGTTTTCACTTAGAGTTTTTCTGTCAAATTTAGGCGTTGAGTGAACTCAACGCCATTGGCAGAATGGCGTCGAGTGCACTCGATGCCATAGGCTGAATGGCGTCGAGAGCGTCGAGTGCACTCAACACCATATGGCTTAGATTATTTCTGGCAATGTTGGCCTGTGTGCTGGTTCGACTGAATTGGACCGTTTCGGGAAGTGGGCCAGGATGTGTTATTTAGTCGTTTCTTTTATTAAGACCTATTTAAGACTTATTTGAATAAATAATAACCGGTCAAGTGGAAGAAATGTCATGTGGCCGACAGTTATGAAAATGGAGGAGAGAGAGGCTTCAGCCTTGGCCGAGAACCGGCTTTCATGGCCATTAATGGCACTTGATGCCTTGGCCTTCTTCCACTCCTCTTTTATGGCTGGGTTCAACTCCTCTAGGGAATAGGAGGAGTTTCCAGCCGTTACTTGGCTGGATTGAGCCATGTTCATTCCCCCCACCACCATGGCCGAATTCTCTTTAAAGGACCATTAATGGCCACCACCAGTTAGACCCCTCCTCTCCCTCATTTTACTGATTTAAAGATTTATAAGACTCCAAGCTTTCATTTCCACACTTTAACTGATGGAGATGAGAGATTTCCGTGTGCTGTTGAAGAGCTCCAGCGACACCTCCACCGCTAATGGCCTTTCGTCGATCGGCACGTCTCCAGCCCGTGAACAAGTTCCTCCTTTCCTATCTCTCTACGAGTAGATCATAGCTTTCTTTAGGACTAAGAATCGGGCTCAGTTGAGCCCTATTGGGAAGAGGTTTTCTTCCTGGTTTTTCCGCAAAAACGAACCGTTGGGTTCGCCAGATTCCGCCCCTCCGGCGGCTGCGCCGCCGCCCGGCAATGGCCACCACCTCAACAGAGGTGGTGGTGGCGGTTGCCAGCTAGGGAAGTGGCTCGATGGCCGATGGCAGCAACTATAATATGCTCCAGGTCGGGCTAATTACAGCCCTTGGCTAGAGGAAGAAGATGACTAGTAGACGATAGATCTGCTTTAAGATTTGTGCTGGGTTAAATTATTAATTCCTTTTATTGTAATTTCTGCCCTATTTACTGGATAGTTTTAAATTAAATATTAAAAATAGGTAGGCCCCTCTACAGGAAAGATGGCCAACATGAAAGTTGTAGGCCATGAAGTCTAGTTTTATTTAAAATTTTGTTGAACTAATATGGGTAAGTGGTTTGACCACAACAACCAGTTTGGTGGGGTCTATACCTAGGCTTGACCAGATAGTATTTTGAGTGCTCCCACCAACCCAAACATCCAAATGACTTGAAATTTTGGATGGGGTTCAATATTACCTATACCTAGAATATATCCAAAAAGGAGGATTTTTGGTAAACATTTTCCTATATTTTTTGGAAAAATTTAATAATCCATATACAATTTATTTAGGTGTCTCAAATAACTAAACAACCCCCAAAATTTTGGAGGGTGATGTAATATCCCTCAAACAACTAGACCCCTAGGAGTAGTTTTGTCATGACTAGATCATGACAAAACCCTAGGAAGCCCAAGAAGGCCAAGTGAACCTAGGAATGTAGGTGAGACCACTATGGTCTGCAAACAACAAATTTCTGAATCCTAGTTTAAGATGACCATGGGGCTTCACCTAGACTTCAAAACCCCACCATAGTCACATCAACCCATTGTAAGGACCATTAAAACCCTAGGGGTCCATTAGATAAGCCAAGTTTACCTAGAACCACTCTAGACCTAAATTGGGCAATATGCCCTAACTAAGGGTAGTGTGCCCTAGTAAAGCCCAAATAACCCTACCAAGGCCTTTGTAGATATAAACTGGGGTCAATGGGTCACTAAGGACCCATGGAGGGCAGTCAAATTGGTTAAGTTGACCCAAGTCAACTCTAACCCTAAATGAGTCAACCTGACCTACATAGGGTCAACTGACCTTCCCTTAACAAAGTGGACCCCACATATACCTTCCTAACCCTAGTGAGAGGCCAATGGGTCACCAAGGACCCATTGGGGTCAACCAAAAAAGCTAAGTTGACTAAAGTCAACTCCAGCCCTAAAGTGGTCAAAGTGCCCTAGTTAAGGGTCAGGTGACCTCCAAGGGCCAAGACAACCCCACCTAGACCTTAGGGGAGGCCAATGGGTCACCAAGGACCCATTAGGAGCAACCTCAAAGACCAAATTTACCAAGGTCAACCCTAGTCAAGTTTTAGGTCAAGCTAGCCCAAATGGGCTAACTCAAGCTCAAGCCCAACTCACTTGGGCTAACCTTGTTTTGGTGGATAAAATGGACATGTGGGCTGCCATTGGGTTAGGTAGGAGCCAAATTTCAGCTTGGTGTGTAGGAGAGAGAAAAATCCACCTATGTAAGAGAGAGAAAGTGAAAGAAAGTAATGGGGGAAGACTTTGGGCTCCTCCTTCCCCTTCCCCAACCTCCCATTCATTGCTCTAGGACAAGAAAGGTAGACCCAATTCAACCAGCTAGTTTTTTTACTGGTTTGAACCAAGTTTCACCCCCCTACCTACCATGGCCGCCAACCTTGACTAAGGCCAATAATGGCAATGAAGCCTACAGCCACCTAACACCCCAATTCTCCCCCTAAAAAGCTTCACTGGACTCCAGGGATTCATTTCCACCACTTACCTGAAGGAGCCAAGCAGTTCCACTGTACAGTTGTAGAAATCCGACCACAACCACCATGGCTTCCCGACAATCTTCATGACTTCAGGCCGCCAGCAAGGTCCTCCTCCACTCCTTTTTCTATGGGTACTTCATAGGAATCATTAGGGCCAAGGTTTGGGATCAATTGAGCCCGATCCAAGTTCAAAATTTCATGGATTTTCCGTGAATTTTCTCTTGTCGGGATCGTCGGAATAGGGCTCTCCGGCAGCTGTGCCGCCATCTGGCGACAGCCACCACCTCAACGAAGGTGGTGGTGGCGGTGGCCGGTCGGGGAGGTGGCCGGATTGCCGGCGGCAGCGTCTGGAAGAGGCTCCAAGATGGTGGAATCGGGACCATCGACTGGAGCTTGAAGATGATGGGATGTCGTCCAAGGCGCGCCAAGATTCGTGCAGGGAATGATAATATACTATAGGATATAAATTTCTAATTATTTAATTATGTCACACATTTTGTATTTAATGGTTTTAATTTAAAAAAATACTTAAGGGCTATTTCATAAAATGTTGTCAACATCAAAATTGTATCCTGGAGAGTCTAGTATACAGCAAAATTTATATGAACCATTTTGGGTGCCTGGTTTGACCAGGGCACCCATTTTGGTGGGGCCTACACCTAGGGCTAGGCAGAAATAAAATTGAGTGCCCACACTTCATCTCTGGTTCAAATGATTTGAAATTTTGGCAGGGAGTCACACTTGACCATATCTAGGTCCATCCTAATAATGAGAATTTTTTGGGATATTTTTCTATAGTTTTGAAAATTATTTAATTTATCTATGGTAAATTATTTTAGGGACCAAATGACCTCCAAACTCACCCAAATTTTGGTGAGTGGTGCTTGGGGACATTATAAAGCTCTTGTTAAAATTTCCTCACATTTGGAGGTGGTTTGAACTGAAATCATGCAAATCCTAGCCTTGCCCTAAAAAGGGGTATTTTGGTAAAAAGTGCACTTTTGGTTTTGAGTGGCCGAATCACCTCAACAGAGGTTGGAAATGGGGCCACTGGCTTGGCATGGCTTTTTGCACCTTCCCATGAAAGATGAGGTAGATTGGAATTGATTTGCCCTAAGATCTACGACCAAGCCCTAAGGAAGGGCTTTTGTGCCTTGTGAAGGGCATGAGGCCAAAACACCTTGAATGGACTTGAAATTTTGTAGGGAGGGTGATAGGGTAGATCAAACCCTCTAGTAAAAATATTAAGGGATTTAGGATAGGGTGGGGCCCACAAAACCCTAACTCTAGCTTAGGGCATAAACCTTGTAGTGCTAGGATAGGTTAGTGAAACCCATTGAAATATAATGAAATTTTGGTAGTGTGGTCATAAGGATTTATTGAGTCTTTGGTAATTTTTTGGGAATTTTGGATCATTATTATTAGCACCTCATTTGTAATAAATGGAATTGCCCTAATTAATGAATTGGTCATTATGATCCCACTACCCACTGAAATGTCATGAAAAATTTGGCAGAGGGAGTTTTAGACCATATTGATAATATATGAATTTTAATAGA
This sequence comes from Platanthera zijinensis, assembly GCA_039513925.1. NCBI lineage: Eukaryota > Viridiplantae > Streptophyta > Magnoliopsida > Asparagales > Orchidaceae > Platanthera > Platanthera zijinensis. The sequence goes on from CM077091.1 coordinate 45,702,372, forward strand.
ATTTTTGAATACATAATTAGGGTACCTAATTCACAAGTTCATAAATTTGGGAACTTGCTAAATAATTCTTATAGAGCTCAATACTTGTTGAAACATTATGAAACTAGATAAGTAGTGTTCTTAGTTTATTATTCTAATATGGGAATTTATTTGGAATTTTTAGATGAATATTTGTTATAACTTGATTATTAACCCATTAACTTGGAATATTATGAGAAAATCAAGTATAGACTTTATTATTCAATGATAAATTGTGAAACTTGATCTAGAGTACTTATATGTCCTTACAATCATCCTTGAATTTTATCTGAATTTTTCGAAGTATTAATGCTGTACATTCTCTTAAAATGATTTATTATGAGATATATTTGAAATTAAAATTAGGGGCCTAACCCATTCTGAAAAATTGGGATACCTTGGATTGTAAGTTAAATATTCATATTGAATATAACATAAATTTGGTGGAAAATTATCTTATCTAAAATTTGCACTTCATGTTCAATCTTGGAATTTTTGGCCACTCGAATAATTAAATAAATTATCAGATATATAGGAAAATGGTGAATCTATGGATTTAGGCCTCAAAGGTCATAATGGACCTCCAATAATTATTATAGGAGCACTGGTAGATTATTTAGTGTACCTTCCATTTTACGGGTCATATAGCTTAAGTGGTCTGCATATAGTAAAAACTGCAAAACAGTGTTGGAGTATAAATTGAGAACATGGGTTGGGGTTAATGGTTGGCTGATTTGGATAGATAAAAATAAGTTCACCATTTGATATAGGATGAGTAAATGGTTGGATTGGCTATTGTTCGGTGGTGCTCGGGATCGACGAAAGATCGTCCTTCCCGTAGAGAGGGAGCGCCAAATACACTAGGGTTAGATCTAATACAACATTTAATGGACTGGGAGTTGGGTATTAACCAATAAAAATAAGTGCCTTGCGAAAGGGAGTTTTGGGCTTCAGCCCATCGTAGCTCCTAGTGCCCTCGAGAGCCCTTCACGGGGAATACCTTGGGCAGTCCTTGGCTAAACCTAAATCGTAAGCAAAATTGAAATGCAAGAGTAACTAGTAAATCTAGGGTTTAACCTTCTCACACCTCGATGAGTCAGGGAGATAGGTTGGGTCACTCGGGCAGTAAGCCTAGTGGTTTTGGTGATGGGTAGGTTAGCCCGACGAGCTTTTGCTTGGTAATGGTTTGTAATGGGCAGGATGGCCCGACGAGCTTCATCTCGGTTGTTGCTTATGATGGACGGGATGGTCCGGGGAGCTTTGGCTCAGTAGCTGATGCATAAGGTTGCATGTGCATAAGGTATAAGGTGGTGGGTCTTCGGTATTGGAGGGTCGATGCATCGACGCCAATACGTTGACTCGGCAAGTGTCGTTTAGCACTTGGCCAAATAAAGTCCGGTGCGCCAGCCGACAAGAGTACGCAGGAGCTCCACTTAGTGAACCAACATTGAGGCGTACGATAGGTCTGATTGGTAGTGCTATTACCGGTTTAGAGGTGGGCGAGGCCCAACCCACCGCTTCCGTTTGCCACTACGGAGGTATCCTGGGAGGTTCGACTCCAGAAAGGGGGAACTAAAGTTCTGTGTACACAGAGTCGAGTGAGTGGGTTGCACTTGCATATTCACGTCATGACATAATTGTATTTCATAGCATAATCATTGCATATAGCCCGACACCTAATGGCTAAGTTGTATGAGACACGTTATACATTAGGCCCTACAAAACGACCCCTTGGTTTATAGGTTCGTGCGAGCGTGCTTATAAGTTAAGGTTTTAATTCAGTATTACATATTTATTCTTGCTAGTAAAATCGACACCCTATCGTATAAATCGGTATGAGACTTTTTATACGATAGGAGCCCTGTAAACGATCCCTTACCTTATATGTTTTCATATAAGTTAAGGTTACTTTTTTTTATTCAGCTTTTTCATGCCTTTATTACTGTCTTATATACTTTTGAACTGCTAGATTAGTTCCGCCGCCATCTGCTTATTTGTTATTCTCCACTTTCTTGCCCTCTCCTTTCCTTCTCCCCGCTCGGTGCTTAGGAGCCATGGGGGAAGGGGCGGGGGATGATAGGACTTAGTCTTTTAGACTAACAGTTTTCGAACCACATCATTTTAGGGGACCCTGGAGCCCAGCATGGAGGAGCAGCCCTGGAGGTCGGCATATTTGGAGATCGGGCAGTCTAGTACCGGAGATCAGACGGCAGGGACTGTGAGTCCTGATCGCTAGTAGTTATATTAGTTTTACTTCCGCGATGAGAGATATGTAGTGAGGACTTGATGTACTGGGCATAAACCCAAGATTTAGTATTTTGTTTGTTATATCTGTGGACACTCCCTTTGTGGAGATTATTTTCTATATGTGATTTCTGTGGACTTGCTTTATTATTTGCTACAGTTGTGATCGATTTGCCTGGCAGGATCGGCATTTTGTAGTGACGACCTTTCCGGGGGCGAAGGTGTCACCGCAAAGCGGCGGTTCTAGGCCTAAGACCCCGGTGTTTTAAAAGAAAAAAATGCGGGTCTTACAGGTGATCTTAGGGGATATCTTAAGGCTCTGGTAAAAATCTCAGCCCAATTGGGTTTGATTTGAATAGGTTTTGGTGTTACCAAAGTTTGGTCTCCTATGGGGTAAATTAGGGCAATGAATATTTGGGGCATGGAAGGGCTAATTCTCATCTAAATGGGTTGGGACCTTGGCTAGAGCCCCATGGTCAGTAAAAAGACCATCTCAAAGAGTTTGAGATGGATTGGGGTGGGTTAGCCCTAGGACCCTAGTTAAAACCCTAAGGTTGGACTTTGGGGGTTTGTGAATGACATAGGGTGATATGTCCTTGTATGGACTTGGTATTTAGCGAAAATAATTGTATGGTGGTGAAATGCCCTAGGAAGTTATTGGGTAGTAGTTGGACACAAATACCCCTCATAAACCACTTAATAAGTATTTAGGTCTTTACACCCTAGGAATTTTATAATGGGTCATATTACCTTGATCCTTAGTGAAAATTTTGTAGGAGTGTTTCCATAGGGATAATCATATCTGGGAATTTTGTTATGGATTTTTAGATCAATAAATATAGTAATTCATTTACAAACTATCAAATTGTACTATCTACTTAGGAATTTCTTATGATTTAACCACTCACTAGAATCTTATGAAATTTAGTCAGAGGAGATTTTATGATGTTATAAATCTTTGTAAATTTTTGTGGAATTTTTGGAAGTCTTGTTATATGGATTGCTTCACAAAGTGATATTTTTCCATGTAATAAAATTTGAATTAATTTTGGTACTTAGTAGGCTTGAAAAATTATGATATTTGCTCATAGGTCCTATTTGGACAGCCTTAAGATTCAGTAATTTTTCTGTAATTTTCTAATGATAAATTGTAGTACTTCCTTCTTTATCCAAGATTGTTGGAATTACATTAGATTAATTAGTTAGAAGCCAAAGCTTTTAAGGAAAATTATGGAATTTGATACGTATTGTTAATCCTCTGTTATCTAATGTTCATAAATTTTTGGTGACCATTACTTGAAAAAATATTGTACATCATGTTCAATTCAAGCATGGATTAGTTTGGAAAGAAATTAATTAAATATCAAACAAATTAGGAAAATTGTGAATTACTGGATTTAGCCTAATCATGTCATGATAGAATCCCAGTAAATAGCTTATGACATTTGGATAAACATTTTGGGTACTTCCCATTATTTACATCATATAGCTTAGGATGGTCTGCGTTTAATAAAAACTGCAGGAATCATATTATGGTGCAAAATGATCTTAGGGAGATGGAATAGTAGTGTATTGATTTGGCAAGTGAATAGGAGGGGTAGAGTGTTGGAATGGCTAGTGTTAAGTGGTGTCAGGGATCGACGAAGGATCCTCTTTTCCATGAAGAGGAAGAGTCAAATACACTAGGGTTTGACCCAGTATAATATTAAAAGGGATCGGGATAAGGATAATAACCAATAATATTAAGTGCCTTGCGAAAGGGAATGATGGGCTTCAGCTACCATCATAGTTCCTAGTGCCCTTTGAGAGCCCTTCATGGGGTATGCCGGGGGCAGTCATGGGCTAACGTAAACCGTAGGAATAATAAACTAAAAGAGCAACTAGTATAACTAGGGTTTCACATTCACACACCTCGGTAGCTCGAGAGGTTGACTTGGTTGGTTTGTTTGCCATCCGGACGGTAGGTTCGGAAGGTAGGTGCACGGACGAGATAGTCCGGGGAGCTAGTGGCTCGGAAGGTTTTGGATACAGAATAAGGTGGTGGGTCTTCGGTATTGGCGGTCGTTAACACTGACGTCGATATGTTGACTCGGCGGTGTGGGACACTTAGCCAAAGAAAGTCTGGTGGATATAGCAAGCATCAGTACGCAAATACATTAGGTTGTGTTCTTCTAGGTGCATACGGAAGGGCTAGGCCCGGTAGTGTGGATACCCGCCTAGGAGTGGGGGGCCCGACCAACTGTCTCAATTTGCCACTACGGAGGTTCTTGGGAGTGAAGCTAGCTGCCCGAACAGGGGGAACTAAAGGTCTGTGCGCATTGAGTCGTGTGCGTGAGTGGCACTTGTATGAATCATGACATAGATTTTCACTACACTCATGTTTGCATACAACTGACACCCCAATGTATAAATTGGTATGAGAATTTTTATACGATGGGAGCCTTGTAGAAGACCCCTTAACTTATAAGTTTGTATGAGCATTCATATAAGTTAATGTTACTTATTTCTTACCTTGTGTTTCTTACATATGCTGCCTACTCTACTTGTTTACTTTACTGCTCACTATTGTAGAACTGTTAGATTGTACCTTTCTACCTTAGCTGTTTATACAATATATATAACTGCTAGATTAGTTCAACTATCCTCTGTTTTGCTACTCTCCACATTTGTAGCTTCCCTTTCCTCCTCTCCACTCGATGCCTAGGAACCGTGGGGGAATGGGTAGGGGATGATATGACTTAGTCTTTATGACTAATGGTTTTCGGACCACAATATTACAGGAGCTCTAGATGGGAGATAGGGACCAGCAGCCCAGGGACTAGCACCAGTGGAGTACGGTGCTTATGGAGGTGGGCCAGTCTAGTTCCGGAGCACCTGTGACCGGGCTTGAGCCCGTTTATATTTCATCTGTACTGATCTTTTGCATTACTCTCTTCTTTCTATATTGATGGACTTGCTGTAATTTTCATTTATATATGATTCTATGGACTTGATTTTTCAGTTTATATTTACTTTTCTCTTTTTTGTGATCGAAAAGGCTGGCAGAATTGGCGTTTTGTAGTGGCGGCCTTCCCGAGTGTCGGTGCCACTGAAAAATGGCAATTCTGGGCATAAGACCCCGATGGTTTAAAAAGAAAAAAATGGGATCTTACAAGTGATATCAAAGGAAACATTGATCGAAAGAGAAGTAGTCCACAAAAACCTTGGGCCACCCCCGCGCGAGCTTAGTTTGCGGTCGGTCGTGTCCTCGACCACCAAACTGCCGAGGAGGTGTAGATCGGCGGGAAGGCATTTGAGGCACCGAAAATGATCCTGAGGATGCCAAACTATGATCTGATCCTGGGCATGACATAGTTGCACTAGAACCATGACCAGATTGACTTCTTGGCGAAGAGGATCACCGTAAGGCACGGGGACTCCTTTATTATAATCGAAGGTATTATACCAGCCCCCCACATATTATTATCGTCTGTGTAGGCCATCAAGGCCCAACTGCAGGGGGAAGAAGTTTATCAGGTTCTTTTTGAGATGATCGTGGACAAGGATTTTATTTTGGATATTCTAGTGGTGCGGGACTTTGCCGACGTGTTTCCGGAGAAGCTACCAGGGCTACCCCCGCACCGAGAGAAGGACTTCCAGATTCAGCTCGTACCGGGGCTAAGACGGTATCTAGAGCACCTTATCGAATGGCCCCGAAGGGGTTAGTGGAGTTTCGAAGCAAGCTTCAAGAGTTAGTGGAAGCCGGGTTTGTCTGGCCTAGCTCTTCACCATGGGGAGCTCCAGTGCTATTCGTCAAGAAGAAGGACGGGACTCTTCGGCTGTGTATTGATTACCGGGCCCTGAACAGGCTGACGGTCCAGAATACGTACCCCTTGCCAAAGATAGACGAACTATTTGACCAGCTGGAGGGAGCTCATTGGTTCTCAAAGCTGGATCTGAGATCGGGGTACTACCAGCTACGCATTCGGGAGGAGGACATCCCGAAGATGGCCTTCAACAGTAGATATGGACTGTACGAGTTTACCGTGATGCCCTTTTGGCTCACGAATGTACCCTACGCTTTCATGACCCTGATGAACCGGGTGTTTGAAGAGTATCTGGATGTCTTCGTTATTGTATTCATCGACGAAATCCTTATCTATTCGAGGACGGAGGAGGAGCACGCGAGGCATCTGGCTTTGACTTTGGAGAAGCTCCGAGAGCATAAGATGTATGCTAAGTTCAGCAAGTGTTAATTCTAGCTAAAGGAGGTGGCCTTTTTGGGCCATGTCATCAGTGGAGCAGTTTTGACAATAGATCCAGCGAAGGTCCAGGCGGTACGAGATTGACCACCACTGAAGACGACCATGGATGTTCGGAGTTTCTTGGGACTTGTCGGTTATTATCAGAAGTTCGTAAAGGGGTTCTCTCAGATTGCCCTCCCTCTTACGTCCCTGACGAAGAAGGAGTCCCCTTTTATTTGGACACCACGATGCGAGTCGGATTTTCAGGAGTTGAAGGATCGACTTTGTAACGTCCTGATTCGCGCTAGGCCCCTTGTGCTTATTTTTGGTGTCGGGAGAGCTGGTGTAGGCTAAAGGGGGTGCAGGAGATCAGATCCACACTCGCGGAGAACAAGGAAATAGGCTGAAAACTGTGTTGAGTATGACACGGGTAGGGACACGGGCGTGTCCTTACCCGTGTTCAGTGGCGCTGAGTGTCCATGGGGTTGAGTGGTAATAAAATGGCATTGAGTGGTGTGTCCCGAGAAGGACACAGGTAGGGAAATGGGCGTGTCCCTACCCGTGTTCAGTGGTATTGAGTGACCATGGCTTTGAGTGAAATGGCTTTGAGTGTTTTGTCCCGAGCAGGACACGGGTAGAGACACGGGCGTGTACCTACCCGTGTTCCATGGCATTGAGTGCCATGGCTTTGAGTGCTATGGCTTTGAGTCTGGAAAGAGAAGGATATGGGTAGAGAAATGACCGTGTCTTTACCCATGTGCAATTGACACGGGTAGTGACACGGGCGTGTCCCTACCCGTGTGCTTCAAGCCTAGGTCGACGAGAAGTGTCCTGAACCAGGACACGGGTATTGACACGGCCACAACCATGGTCGTGTCACCTGGACACGTGTACTGCGGGCATGTCAGTACCCGTGTAGGGGCATGAAACGACAGTCGAGCCGTTTCGCCAGAGTAGGACACGGGTAAGGACACAGCCGTGTCCCTACCCGTGTCACTTCTGTATAAAATGGAAAAGTGAAACCCTAGCAATCTCATTCTCTTCCCAAACCCTATTTTCTGGTGGGAGATTTCTGGAGGAGGAGATCTTACTGGAGAAAACCTTGGAGGAGGAGAAACGCCACCGCTGTCAAGGAAAAAGAGATGCCGCCGAGGAGGATGACGTGATCCTTGGACGGAAATAGTGGTACCGTTGGAAATGAGGTGAGCTTCCTCCCCTCTCCCTTGGTGCTAGATCCTTAGATATTCTTAGGCGAGACATCGACTCAAGTGAGTCTTGATGTGTGAGGAGAAGGTTTCGGCCTATCTAGAACTTTTGTTCTAATGACTAGTCATCTTCAACCTCCCCTTCTTCAAAGTGATGATGAGGGTGGATTCGTGAAGAGGAATGGCCTTGAGAGGGAGAATAAGGGTGGAGGAACTTCTGGTTGCGATTTGGGGTGATCGGCTTGAGGAGGAAGATAAACCGATGCCGTTCATTCCGCTTCAAGATGCGTGCAGAATCTGTGTTCTGCACGCATCGACCTTCTTGGCTATTTTTCAGGCAAGAAATGGTCCGATCTGGGCTTTCGACTAAACACAAAAGTTGAAGCCCTTGAAATTACCTTTCCAACGAGTGGTTACACGCCTTCGGGTAAAGTTAGTAGCCACGGGAATGTCTGATCGAAGTAAGGGTTGTAAGCTAAGCGCACAAAAATTATATTCTGTACGCGACAGGCTTTGGAGCCAATTTCATGTGGGTTATAGCCTGATCTGGGTTACAGACTGAACATGAAAGTTATAGTCCAATGGAAAGACCTTTCCATCGAGGGATTATACGCACTCACCGAATTCCTGTATCCACAGGAATCTTCGGTTGAAGTTGCTGTCAAGATTATTGCTGCACCTAAATTTCTGGGTAGTGTATAACATGGATTTAGATTCGGTGGAATTAATGTTGCAATCTAATTCGAGATTCGGGTGAACTCTTTTATGATAACCACCGTAGTGTTATGAAGATTTAAGTTTGTTAATTTGAATTCGTATAACGAGTTGTGAAGCAAGCTTGAATTGAACGAAATGACTTGAAATAAATTGGTAGATTATCATTTATGCGCATTTTGTTTTATGATGTTGAATCATTCGGTATGACATATAGATGAATAAACTATGGCCATATGTATGTTGGATTGATAGAATGAAATTTGGTAGTCCAATGCTTTGAGAGTCGTCTCCCTACGGGTAGCATTGTGGAAGTTAGTATGTGCGGCGTTGGCCGTCACTAGTCGGAATGGTGTTGAGATGAGTAAAGTTGGACGGTTGGGCTTATCCCTCGGTGTTCATGTCCTGGGGCTCCTTCCGTGCCAAGTGGATGGTTGGGCTTTGTACTCGTGCTTTCTCTGAGGCTCCTTCCATGCCACAGTGTTGTGGAATTGCATGTGGTGTGAGTCGACACGCGGTGTCGTAATCCTGGGTTAAGGATAGTGTGGCAGGTCTACGGGCTCGCCAATCGTCACACCGATGGGAGTTGACAGATAGAATTTTGGTGGTTGGGCTTGTACCTCGGTGTTCATGTCCCGGGGTGCCATCCGTACCAAGTGAACGGTTGGGCTTGACCCTCATGCTTATTTCCGAGGTTCCTTCCGTGTCACGCATAAGCTAGTTCGGGGCTAGGATCTTGGTGCACATCTACCCAAGTGAACCCGCAGGGCCGTAGTACGTATGGGCTCCGCTGTTGTGTTCTTAGCGTTGAGGCGTACAGAGGCCTAAGTGAAGTAGTGTGGATACCCACTTAGTAGTAGAATTGCCCGTTCTATTGTCACCGTTTGGCCACGACGGTTGGCGCCTGAGAGGTTAGCTACCTGGTCAAAAAGTGGGAACTACTAGTCTGTGTCGATATAGTAATTGCATGTGCGTGATCATGGGTGAGTCATTGCTTCACATATATAATATTACACCTCATTATATACACAAGACCCTCATCGTATAAGTTTTTATGGGCACTCATATACGATGAGTTACTTACTGCTGAACGATCCTTAACTTATATGTTTGTATGGGCATCCATATAAGTTGAGTTACTTTCTGTTATAACTCTATAATCATATGCTGTGATAGATGGTAGAAATGTTAGAATATCTTACTACATGTTATACCACTTGCTTGTTTATACTCTTGCTTATATACATATATTGTACCCTGTCTATTTCTCCGCCCGGTGCCGAGGAGTCGGCGGGGGAGCGGATGTGAAGCCACTTAGTCTTTACGACTAACGGTTGCTACGTCTTCCTTTTTAGGAGGAAATCCCGTAGATGGAACAACTGGTCATGGAGCCGGTCAGCCAGGACAGGACGACAGGGCCTAAAGGGACGGTGTCGTTGCTACCGTCTGTTACAGATGTGAGTATATGAGAGTTTTGTTGTAGCCCTTTGGGGCAACTTATTAGCTCTACTCTGATTTTGTAGAAGCATGTTTAGCTTCTCTACTACTGTGCTTTTGGACTTATAGCTTGTATGGATTTGATTTCTTATATTATATTGGGCGGGTTAGCATACATATATTGATATTGGTTGTAGCCGGCAGAATAGGCGTCTTGTGGTACAGGCTAGCCCGAGTGTTATTGCTACCCCAAGGCGGCTGTTCTGGGCATAAGAACCCTTTCGTGTCGTGTCTTGTGTTCCGGGAGGAGGTCTTACAAATGGTATCAGAGGGAGGTTTCGATCCTCCGACCTGTGGGTTATAGGATCAGTTTGCCACGATCCTCACCTAAATAAGTCATTCAATAATGGTCCACTCCCGTTCGACTCGTCAGTTTGGGGACAAACTGACTTAGCAGAAGCAGTGGTGTGCCCATATGTAATTCACACTAAACTTGTCCAACTCTGACCTTAGGATTAGCCAACCTGACCGTAAGTTTGCATTCTTCGTATAGATTCTAGTGCGTGTTGAGCCATTGGGGGGCATTCCTGCCCCTTACATAGCCACTCAGTTCCAACAGTCCGAGTTGGAGCAGACACTCACCGCCATCTTTGATGCTTTTAGGGCACAGCAGCCTCCGGTGCTACAACAGGCCCCGGGCTCTAACTTGCTGAGTGCCTTTCGGGCTCTCTCCCCTCCCACTTACCTTGGGACGGAGTCAGTCGTGCGCACGGAGGAATGGCTTGACACAGTACAGGAGTTGTTGTCTTGTATCCGTTGTCCAGCCAACATGGCTGTGTCACTAGCGGTGTCTATCTTGGAGCTACATGCTAAGAGGTGGTGGAAGTCACTCATGGGCTCCACCTTCCAAGGCCGAGTCTATACAGAGATAAGTTGGAGCGAGTTCTCATATGTCTTCTTGGAGCACTTCATTCCTTCATCCGCTCGAGATGAACTTGAGGAGAGGTTCCTTCTACTGAAACAAGGATCGAAGATGGTTACGAAATACCAACGGGAGTTCCAACATTCTCGCAAGGTTCGTGGACTCATACGAGTTGGATGATAGAGGTTATGCCAAGCGTTTCTACAAAGGGATGCGAGATACCCTAAGGCAGGACCTTTTGTTTATAGCGGATGCTAGCTTGGAGGAGATCATCGATATGGAAAAAAGATTGGAGGCGGACCACTTGGGTAGTGATAAGAGACCTGCAGAGGGCATCATGGAAGCTGGACTGAGCAATAGAATTAGATAGGACTTTAGAAGAGGAAGAGGATATCAAGGAGGTGGAGGGCGTGTCCACCGAAACTATAGGGTGGAGCATCCGGTTCTGCAACCGCTCGCATTGCCTCCACCGCCGCAGCCTCAACAACTTCAGCAAGTCGAGAGGCGTCCTGGGCTGGTGTGTTTTGAATGCAACCAATCGGGTAACATTCGACGCTTTTGCCTGCAATTGTTTGGGAACGCCCCTCCCACTCTCCCTCAGGCGGCCCCTCAAGGGAGGGGTTACATGCGTGGTCGAGAACGAGGACCGCGAGGAGGTAACCCCGGCCCTGCCCGAGATCAAGTGTATGCGCTAGACATGGCGCAAGAACGGAATCCATAGAATGTTATTGTAGGTACGTGCAATAAGCTTTCATGTTTTTGTGTTAAACTTAAGTTGCTTATGACATACTAGCTATCTAGCAATAAGTTTTGATTATTGGTACTTAGGCACCGTGATAATTGGCGGAAAGACGACCTATGCGTTGTTCGATACCGGTGCCACACACTCCTTTGTGTTCGAGGATTTCATTAAGGACATGGGGGGTGTGCATTATTTTACTGGAATAGCCCGACTAGTGCGCCTTCGGGACAGCTCGGATATGGTTGCAACTGCTAAGTGCGAGCTTGAGGTACTTATTGAGAGAAGGAATTTCGTTACGCCCGCCACTGTCTTGAAAATGCCAAAATTTGACATAATTCTGGGCATGATGTGGTTGGACTGTCACTTGCAAGGATCGACTGTGCGGAGAAGCGGATATATTTGAGACATGGAGACTCCGACGTCATCTTTCAAGGTATTAACTTCGCACCCCGTCTGATGTTATCATCCGTTCAGGTTGTAAAAGCGCACATGAAGGGGGATGAAGTTTTTATGATCTGGTTTGAGTTGAAAGAAGTAGCATTGGACGTAAAAGACGTACGGGTGGTGCGGGACTTCCCTGAGGTATTTCCTGAGAAACTACCAGGATTACCCCCGCACAGAGAGATTGACTTCCAAATTAATCTCGTACAGGGTGCCAAGCCTGTATCCAAGGCCCCTTACCGAATGGCCCCAAAAGAACACGTGGAGTTTAGAGTTCAACTACAAGAACTGGTGGATTCAGGGTTCGTTCGGCCCAGTTCGTCACCCTGGGGAGCCCCTTTATTATTCGTAAAGAAGAAGGACAGAACCTTGTGTCTGTGCATAGATTATCGGGAACTCAATTGGTTGACGGTGCGGAACACTTACCCGCTACCTCGGATCAACGAGTTGTTCGATCAACTAGTGGGAGCGCATTAGTTTTCTAAGCTAGACTTGCGCTCGGGGTATTACCAGTTGAGAATACAAGAAGGGGACATCCAGAAAACAACCTTCAGTTCAAGATATGGGTTTTACGAGTTCACCGTAATGCCGTATGGGCTCACAAATGCCCCTTCGGCTTTCATGAGTCTGATGAACAAGGTATTTGAGCCTTATTTGGACATCTTCGTCATTGTTTTCATCGACGATATCCTAGTCTACTAGAGGACGGAGGAGGAGCATGGCGAGCACCTAAACTTGGTGTTGAAGAAATTGAAGGAGCACACCTTGTACGCCAAATTTAGCAAATGTGAATTCTGGCTTAAGGAGGTTGCCTTCTTGGGTCATGTGATCAGCGGGGCTGGGGTAGCTGTGGATCCGGCGAAAGTGCGTGCTGTAAGGGAGTGGTCACCCTTGAAGTCTGCAGCCGATGTGCGGAGTTTCCTTGGACTTGCCGGGTACTATTTCAAGTTCGTAAAGGGATTCTCAAAGATTGCTCTTCCTCTTACTTCCCTAACGAAGAAAGGTGTGCCGTATGAGTGGACACCCCAATGTGAAGCTGCGTTCCAAGAATTGAAGGATAGACTTACCTACGCCACCATCCTGGTCCTTCCGTCTAGGAAGGAAGGATTTCAAGTTTACACTGACGCGTCATATCAAGGGATGGGAGCGGTATTGATGCAGCACGGGCACGTGATTGCTTATGCTTCAAGACAATTGAAGAAGCACGAAATCAATTACCCGGTTCATGATTTGGAGCTGGGAGCAGTGGTGTTCGCCATGAAGGTTTGGAGGCATTATTTATACAGCATCCACTGCGAGATCTTTTCAGACCACAAAAACTTGAAGTACGTCCATTCTCAGAAGGAGTTGAACTTAAGACAACGACGGTGGTTAGAATTTCTATGCGACTGATGGTCGCAAAGCTTCGAAGAAAATAAAAGCAACCGAACTAGTAATCCAATGAGGCAAGTATACCTATCGAATTGTAGCTAGGGGACACAAGTGTCGTATTGAAATTCGGGAACTGTCGAATAAACTTACTCACACAAAGACTATTATTTTATCCACAAAAAAAGCTAGGGTTTAGAGAAACTAATTGCAATAAAGGAAATAAAGCTATGCTAGAAAGAGAACTACTGCAGTTAATTAAATAACATAAAGTAAGTGATTACAACAAAATGTTAAAACTATGAAATGGAAGATCACTCGATCAAGAATCACCTTGGCAAGAGCTAACTAAGAAATATGATAAAAATAAACCTAAACTTAATAGGGTAAAGGTCCTTGACCGTGGAGATTCCTAAAGCTTAAACACGCTTCTCTCGAAGTCGTGCCCAACTGAGTTTAGGAAGGTCCGACCGACTCTCGTCTAAATCGGAGGCCTAAAGCTCGCTTTACGCGATGAACCCATGTTGGGTATTGCATCCATAATAGACCTGATTTGAAGAATTGCCTGAACAAGCTAAGTTGAATTGACAATGTATTTGACAATTCTATCAAGTTGTGCTTGCAGCTATTCCATGCTAAGTACACACCAATGTCAGAGTGCAGTGTGTCAATATACACGGGTCTGCGCAACGTAATCCCTCATTATTTAGATCAGTGTGTTGATTCACGTGTTCTCTCTCTAATGGAGTATACTTATTTTCAAGTACAGGGTCAAGGTAGATCAAGAGCAGAAGAAGGAGCAAGGATGGGTCAAAGACAAAGCTATCAAAAGAATGAAGGAGGAAAATTCTTCCAAGTAATAATCGACGGGAGTCGTTAGTGCTTCCCGCTGACTTCGACGGGAATCACTAAGTTTCTCCCGCAGACTACTTTCGACCAGCAAAGTCAGAAATTCTGCCAAAGCAGAATTGACGGGAGTCGGGAGTGATTCCCGCCAACATCGACGAGAATCACCAACGACTCCTGCCGATTTTGCCTTAGGCAGATTTCGCTGCTCGCTGGACCGGTCCAGCCTGCCTTGCTCATTTCGGCCAAAACTCGGAATTTCCGAGGTGGGCCCCACAACAGTCTTTTAGGGTTTTCCTTTGGGGATAAATACGATGTTATTCCCGTTGTCTACAGTACACACCGGAATACGAAAAATAGAAGAAGTCGGTCGTGACCTAGCCGATCGCGGAATCTGCCGATCGCACGTCGCCACTCGCAAGGTTGTCACCGCCGCTGATCTTAGCTCGTCTCTGATCGCTCGACGACAGCATCGAGGCAAGCATCCTGTCTCACGTGTCTCTCTCGAGATCTCTTGTCTTCCGATTCATTGAACGAGACTTGTTCTCCCTTCCGAATCAGTTGAGACGTTTGATCTGACTGAGATCGTTCGAAGACCTAGCTTGCATCGTCAAGAAGTTTGGATTTACAAAGCATCGCTGCCGCACTTGCTCGCCGCCGCCGATCTTGACAAGATCCATTCCAAGTGATAAATGGGGTTGTGGACTCTTCGTACCTTTTGTGCAAGCTTCAAGGAACGAAGAAGTACATCGGAATCTCCATAAAGCATTGTTTGTATTTTTATTTACATTCAATTTTGTTGTAAAGGAATTTTCATTCCTATTTGTAAGGGTTGGGTGCAACCCGTTGTGGTGGAGTTGTGACTTCGTTGTATGAAGGGTTCCTTCCGTGGTTAGGGGGGCGTTGCTCCTAGTATGAGGATTGGATTTCAATCCGTTTGGATAAGTGAACGAGTCATCCCTTGGTGGGAGATAGGTCGAAGGGGGAAAGTGGACGTACACAAATCGGGGAACCACTATAATTCTTTGTGTGTTTTCTGTGTTTTGTTTGCTTACTTGTGCAGGTTAGTTTAATTCCGTAAAAGACTGCACGACACCTATTCCCCCCCCCTTATAGGTGGATTAGGTTGACACTAGATACTTTCAAGTGGTATCAGAGGGAGGTTACTCATCAATAAGGTTAACACCTTAAGTAAGATCTTGTGTCTAGTGTCAAGAAGAAAGAAGATCTCAGGAATGGACGGACTCAAGTATACAGGAAAGATTCCAGTATGCACCAAGCTAAATTTTCCCATCTGGAAGGAAAGGATCAGGTTCTACATGGAAGCAGTCGATCCCCGACTCTTCATGATAGTGGAGGAGGGCCCTCATATCCGCACTAAGGCCTCCACCATTGATCCGACCAATATGGTGCCCAAGAGGCTCTCCAAATTGGATAAGGATGAGATGGTGCTTGTTGGCCTAGACAAGAAAGCTCAAAACGTTTTAGTGAGCGCCGTCGATGATTCAATGATGCAAAATTTCAGCAACTGAAGGACTGCAAAGGACATCTGGCACTGCCTGATCATTCTGATGGAGGGAACAGATGAAGTAAGGGATGATCGAAGATCCCTTCTTAACCAGAAGTATGAGGCCTTCAGGCAAGATCCCAAGGAAGAAATCGTAGTGACATTCGAGAACTTTCTAAAGATCGTTAATGCCCTGAAGGGTTATGGAAGAGTGTTCACCGATGGTGAACTAAATGACAAATTACTTAGATCCCTGACTAAGGAATGGGACACCAAGATCTGCGCCATCAGAGAGTTTGGCAAGCTGGAAGAAACTTATCCCCAGATTCTGTTTTGGAAGCTAATGTCCTACGAGCTTCAGCTGAACACCAGAAAAGCTGAAGAGGAGGCCGATAAGGCTGCTGCCAAAGAAAAGACTGTGGCCCTGAAAGCTAATAGCTCAAGGAAAGGTAAGGGTGCAGCCTCGTCCCGCACTCGGAGAAAGGCTGAGGAAGAAGACTCTGAGCCATGCTCATCTGGCACAGAGCTATCTGAAGAAGAATTCTCTTTCATCACTCGAGAGTTCAAGAAGTTCCTCAAGATGAGTAATGAAAGAAAAGGAGATGGCTCCTCCTCCACACATCAGAAGAAGAATTACTCTTCTGACAGGTATGATTCTAAATAGAACAAACATCGTTCTGCTGACATTAGCTACTTTGGGTGCAATAAGCCAGGCCACGTCATTGCTGACTGCCACCAAAGCAAGAGAGATAAGGGGAAAGGAGAGGAGCACAAGTCCTCTCAAGACAAGAATAAGGAGAGGAGCTACATTGCCAAGAAGCCAAAGACACTGAGTGAATCTGACTCATCAGACTCCGGTGATGATGAGGAAGCCTACTTCGGGCTAATTGGTCGCTCCGACTCAGATGGAGATTGTCCCCCATTTACTGGGAAGGTAAAAGATCATACCCCCTCTCTGACTTTGACTCTGACTTTGAGTTTCCTGAAGATGATCACGAGGATAGCCCATCTTCCCGTGAAGCTGAACTCCTCGAAAAGTATGAGCTCATGCTCAATACATTTGAAGAATGCTGAAAGAGGTTGAGCGCTCAGAAAAAGGAAGTAAAATTCCTTAAGGCTGAGGGAGTGTCCCTAAGAGAAGAGATCACTGGCTTGATATCTCTCCGATAGGAACACCTGGAACTGACTTCTGAGCACTCAGATTCTCTAAGGCTCCTTGACCAAAAGCAAGAATAAATTAACAAGTTGGAAGAACAGTTTGCGGCCGAGAGGAAGATTGTCAAAAGCTTCTCTATGCCCAAGACCGTTCTTCCTCTAGTTAATGAACTCTTTGCTCAGGCTAAGGGGGATGGCTTAGGGCATGTGGCTGAGCCTGGTAAATCATCCAGGAGAAACAAAATTTTGAGGAAAAATGAGGCTACTAAGAAGGCCTCTGCTGCAGAAAAGGGAAAGGCCCCACTCGGTCATATTTCATTCCGAAAGCCTAGCTTTCCCTGCAATGAGCATGACTTTGAGTCAACCTATGACCACCTATTATGGCCCTTGGTTGAAAAGCCCAAGAGCCGGTATGATGGATGGACCTTCCCCCGCAACTATGGTGAGAGTGTCTTCAAGACACCTTATGAAAAAATCCAAGTGGAGAATTATGGCCACTTCTCTAGCGGCCATATTAGGAAGCAGGCACCAAAGGCGAATCCTGTTATACAAAAGGAACATGAAGTGAAGAAATCGTGTGACTACTGTCATCATGATGCCTCCACCTCAAAATCCAAGGCCCCGACTGGACTCACCGTTCTAAGGGTGAAGCAGGAGCCTAGGAAACGACACAACAGGTTTCACTGTTGGAGCTGTGGCAAAGTTGGTCACTTTGCCGTGGATTGATGGTTTAATCCAAGAAACAATGAGACTCCTCATGTTAGCAATGCGAGGCCGACCACTCGTAGGGTTAACCACCCGAGGGGGAGTGTGCTAACAAGGAATCTAGGACCCAAGTCCGATTGGGTTCCTAAGGGAAACAAATTCTGTTTTACAGGTATGTCCAAAGGACACCAAAACGCCAATTTGGTACTTGGACAGTGGATGTTTCTGGCATATGACCGGGACAAGAAGCCTGTTGCGTGATTACTCCCCAGTCGAAAATGGACCCAAAGTCATATTTGGAGGATCAGATCAAGGAGTCACCATAGGTTATGGTATGATATCCAACGGTGTATTCTCTATCACATACGTGGCCTATGTTGAAGGGTTAAACCATAACCTGATCAATGTAAGCTAGTTGTGTGATAAAGGATACGACGTTGAGTTCTACAAGGAAAAGTGCCTGATAATATCATGTGCCTCTTTAGAGATGGTATTAACTGGCATTAGGTGCAGAAATATTTTCTGCATAGATTTTCTTAGCATAGACTCTTCTACCTCCATTTGCCTAGTAGCAAAAGACTGTGCATCTCTCTGTGAACAATGACACGAGATTAGCACATATTAATTTCAAAACTATTAATATGCTGTTTTCTAAGAACTTAGTAAGGAATGCCCCTACTATTATGTTCATCAAAGATAGCCCTTGTCTTGCATGCCAGAAGGGCAAACAGACTCGGGCTACCTTTAAGGGAATTATAGACAAAGACTCTTCCAGATGTCTTTATCTTCTGCATATGGACTTGTTCGGTCCAGTGCAAGTTCATAGCTTAGGAGGCAAATCATATACGCTAGTGATTGTTGATGATCACTCTCAGTTTACGTGGGTGTTCTTCTTGAAACGAAAGTCAGATACGTTTGACATCTTCACTAATTTTGTCAAGCAGATTCAGAACAAACTTAACTGCTCCGTGGTCAAAATCAGAAGTGACCATGGAACAGAATTCGAGTCTGGGGCTATGACAAAATTCTGTGAAGAACATGGTATCTTTCATGAGTTTTCCTCTCCGCGTACTCCTCAACAAAACGGAGTTGCGGAGAGGAGGAATAAAATGCTCATTGAAGCATGTACGACAATGTTGAATGACGCTTCTCTTATAGAGTACTTCTGGGCAGAGGCTGTCAATACAGCTTGCCATGTGCAAAACTGAGCCTTGATCAACAAGAACCATCGTAAGATGCCTTATGAGCTATTGAAAGGCAGGAAACTGACCATGTCCTATCTAAGGATTTTTGGCTGCAGATGCTATGTAATCAATAATGGGAAGTACTCACGTACTAAATTCGGAGAAAAATGCTACGAAGGCATCTTCGTGGGATATAGTAGCCATAGTTGGGCATATAGGGTTTTCAATAAGAAAACCCTAGTGGTAGAAGAGTCAATTAATGTTGTATTTGATGAAGGAAGCTTGCTTCACAACAATTCTTCTAGTGGCATTCTTGAAGATGCAGGTGCAAGGCTTAAACAGCTAAGTCTAGATGAGACTGCTAAAAATGAAGCTCCCAAGTATGTCAAGGTCTCCACCTCAACACAAACTGGAGAAGATGACAGTCAAGATGGGGAGATTCTACCAGAAGAGGGAGGAGCCCGAGAAGCTGTAGGAGCTCCAGATGCCAAACTCTTAGAGCTCAGACACGTGAGGGATCACCCAAGAGATCAGATCATAGGAGATCCTTGGGACGGTGTCAGAACTCGCAGAAGTACAATTAACGAGATTCTGCACCTTAGTTTTCTGTCATAGGTTGAGCCAAAGAAGTTCGACGAAGCGAACAAAGATGAGTCATGGATATTGGCCATGCAAGATGAACTTAATCAATTAGAACGATGCAATGTATGGACGCTAGTTCCTAGACCAAAGAAACATAATATGATCGGCACTAAGTGGATCTTCAGAAACAAACTGGATGAACACGGTGTCATCATCAAGAATAAAGCTAGACTGGTGGCTCAAGGATACAGACATGAGGAGGGGATTGACTTCGACCAAACCTTTGCACCAGTTGCAAGGCTCGAGGCGATCAGGTTGTTCCTGGCGTATGCCTCTCACAAAGGATTCACTGTCTACGTCACACAACCCCAAGGTTTTGTTAATCCAACTCTCCCTGATCATGTTTACTTTCTTAATAAAGCATTATATGGCTTAAAACAAGCTCCTCGAGCTTGGTATGAGACTCTGTCTAGTTTTCTTCTTGAGAATAAGTTCTCGAGAGGAAAAATAGATAAGACATTGTTTCCTAGGGAAGTCAAAGGCAAGATTTTGCTGGTGCAAATCTATGTCGATGATATAATATTCGGCTCAACAGAAAACAACCTGTGCAAGAAGTTTTCCAAACTTATGCAAGGGAAGTTCGAAATGAGCAGTATGGGAGAGCTAAAGTATTTCTTGGGACTTCAAGTGAAACAGTCTAAGGATGGAATTTTAATATCTCAGACGAAGTTCACAAATGAACTCCTCAAGAAATTCGGAATGGAGAGTGCAACCTCTATGAGGACTCCAATGGGATCCACTGTATCTCTGGACAAGGATGAGAAAGGGAAACCTTTTGATGAAACCAAGTACAGAAGCATAATTAGATCCCTGCTCTACCTTACTTCTAGTAGACCGGATATTATGTTTTCCACATGCGTTTGTGCCAAATAGCAGGTGAACACTAAGGAATCTCATTATATCGCTGCAAAGCGGATTCTTAGATACCTTAAAGGTACACCAAATCTTGGCTTGTGGTACCCAAGAAACAATGATGTCGAGCTGATAGGCTTTTCAGATGCTGAGTTTGCAGGAAGCAGGGATGATAGGAAAAGTACTTCCGGGATGTGCCAATTCCTCGAAAGAAGGCTTATATCGTGGAGCAGTAAAAAGCAGAACTGTGTCACAACCTCTACGGCTGAATCTGAGTACATCTCAGCAGGCAGCTGTTGCGTACAACTTCTATGGATCAGAAATCAACTCGAAGATTATGACTTGCAGTTCAGAGAAGTTCCCATGTATTGCGACTCCTCGAGCACAATTACAATTGCGAACAATCCAGTGTCGCACAGCAGAATAAAGCATATTGAAGTGCGCTACCACTTCATTCGGGAGCATGTGGAGAACAAAGATATATCTCTCTGCTATGTCCCCACGGATAAGCAGATTGCAGATATCTTCACGAAGCCACTAGGCAAGGCCAAGTTCAATTTCTTCAAAACTGAACTCGGCATGCTGAACTTTGAATATTGAAGACTGAAAGGCTCAAGGCTCTTGGATCAAGGGGAAGCATCTGCTAGGAACTCAAGATCGGGCACGGATGCAAGAACTGAGGGGGAAAATTTTGCTCCAAGTGAAGTACCAGGTTTACAGAAGCCGAAAAGGGGGAGATTACCCTCTCGGCCAAGGCTAAGGTGGCTGCTCATGCTATGTAGGCCACAAAGGCTATGTTGCTCTCAGATAGGGGGAGATTACCTCGGCTAAGGCTATGTTGCTCTCAGGAAAATGGTAATGAATTCCACACTCAACTGAATTTTCATTTTATGATTTTCATTTCCATCTGTTCTATTCACCTTAGCTTGTAGGGTTTAGGCTTCTTCAAATAGGGGGAGATTGTTGGGTATTGCATCCACAATAGACAAGATTTGAAGAAGAGCCTAAACAAGCTAAGTTGAATTGACAATGTATTTGACAATTCTATCAAGTTGTGCTTGCAGCTATTCCATGCTAAGTACACACCAATGTCAGAGTGCAGTGGGTAAATATATATGGGTCTGCGCAACGTAATCCCTCGTTGTGTAGATCAGTGTGTTAATCCACGTGTTCTCCCTCTATTGGAGTGTACTTATTTTCAAGTACAGGGTCAAGGTAGATCAAGAGCAGAAGAATGAGCAAGGATGGGTCAAAGACCAAGCTATCAAAAGAAGGAAGGAGGAAAATTCTTCCAAGTAAGAATCGACGGGAGTCGTTAGTGGTTCCCGTCGACTTCGACAGGAATCACTAAGTGACTCCCGCCGACTACTTCCGCCCGGCAAAGTCAAAAATTCTGCCAAGGCAGAATTGACGGGAGTCGGGAGTGATTCCCGCCGACATCGATGGGAATCACCAACAACTCCCGCCGATTTTGCCTTAGGCAGATTTCACCGCTCGCTGGACCGGTCCAGGCCGCCTTGCTCATTTCGGCCAAAACTCGGAATTTCCGAGGTGGGCCCCACAACGGTCTTTTAGGGTTTGCCTTTAGGTATAAATACGATGTTATTCCCATTGTCTATAGTACACACCAGAATACAAAAAACAGAAGAAGTTGGCCGTGACCTAGCCGATTGCGGAATCCGCCGATCGCACGTCGCCGCTCGCAAGGTTGTCGCCGTCGCTGATCTCAGCTCGTCTCTGATCACTCTACGACAGCACCGAGGCAAGCAGCCTGTCTCACGTGTCTCTCTCGAGATCTCTTGTCTTCCGATTCGTTGAACGAGAATTGTTCTTCCTTTCGAATCGGTCGAGACGTTTGATCCAACTGAGATCGTTCGAAGGCCTAGCTTGCTTCATCAAGAAGTTTGGATTTACAAAGCATCGCCTCCGTACTTGCTTGCCACCGCCGATCTTGACAAGATCCATTCCAAGTGAGAAATCTGGTTGTGGACTCTTCGTACTTTTCGTGCAAGCTTCAACGAATGAAGGACATCGAAATCTCCATAAAGCATTGTTTTGTATTTTTATTTACATTCAATTTTGTTGTAAAGGAATTTTCATTCCTATTTGTAAGGTTTGGGTGCAACCCGTTGTGGTGGAGTTGTGACTCCGTTATTGGAAGGGTTCCTTCTGTGGTTAGGGGAGCGTTGCTCCTAGTGTGAGGATTGGATTTCAATCCGTTTGGAGAAGTGACCGAGTCGTCCTTTTGTGGGAGATAGGTCGAAGGGGGAAAGTGGACGTACCAAAATCAGGGAACCACTATAATTCTGTGTGTGTTTTCTGTGTTTTGTTTGCTTACTTGTTCAGGTTAGTTTAATTCCGCAAAAGACTGCACGACACCTATTCCCCCCATTATAGGTGGATTAGGTTGACACTAGATACTTTCAACCCCACTATTGGATTTTACTCCAATATGGGAGATTTGGAACGTCTGCCTCTCTCGAGGGGTGCGTACAACTCTCTTTACTCTTGAATGCTCACTTCATTCTATCGGCCTCTCGGCTAGCCCAGAATGAAAGCAAAGATGGAGAGTATATATCGATAATATTCCTCCAACCCATGAAAAATCAAGAGTAATCCAAGGCCTAAACCCTAAAAAGAAAAGGTAAATTCAATGCATCATAACTTAATCGCTCAAACCTCGGATAATCAAGATCGAGTACAAGGAAGATTAGTTAATCATAATGGAGTGGAGGAGGGGGGATGAGTAGTAAAGCATTAAGAACACAATGAAGAAAAGAGCACTTTTATATTAATGAAAAAGAGAGCTACACATGCATGAAAATGAAATTACGATTGCATGAAAATTAGAAACCTATTCTATCCTTACCATTAACACTAAGCAAGAGAAAAGATTACAACAAAAGCTTAAACAAACTAATATCTAAGCTAGGGTTAATAAAATTACAAAAAGAGAAAGAGAGAGAGGGAAAAACATGAAAAAAAAGACTAAGAAACAAAGGGGCAGCACCTCCCCTCTCAACCCAAGCTCCCTGAAATGAAGGGGGGGGGTCTGAATTTATAGAAAATTTCCACGGGTTGGTCACGCCGGGCGACACGCCCAGGGAGGGCATGTCAGGGGGCGTGACAGGTACGACATTGACTTCGGGCTCTGGATTCTGGCGAGAAGGATGATTGCTTTTGTACATCGGTGGTCACGCCCGTATATGTGGTGCGTGACACGTACGTCGCATCAAAATCATTGGTCGGAATTCCGTCAGTCATCAGAAAAGGTGGGGTCAAGCCCTATGTCACGCCCGTGACATGGGGCGTGACGGTACTGTTTTGCATGCTGGGATGAATCAACATTCAATGCAGCGGCAGGCTTCGGGCAGAGGGCGACACACCCCGTGTCACGTGGGGACACGCCCAGGGAGGGCGTGTCACGGGGCGTGACAACCATTTTTCCTATTTTCCTACCTCTTTCAGCAGTCATCATCGGGATCGGGCGACACGCCCTAGGTCACGCCCGGGGAGGGCGTGATAGAGGGCGTGACAGGTCATTTTTGGCCAATTTTTTAGAAACCTGCAAAAAGACAAGAAAGTCTTAGTGGCAATAATATTTACATAGAAACGATAAAAAATAAGGTAATAAGACATTATTTGTACATTATAAAATAGAAAATACGATAATAGTTTAGGCTACAAAACGTATTATCAAACTCCCCCAAGCTTAAGTTTTGCTTGTCCCCTTTGCAAAAATATAAAAACTAGATAATCATAAAAAAAGACTAATCAAGAAGTTCTAATTATGCCCACACAAGTACTATGCGAAATTCTAAGTAGGGAAAAGGTGAAACGTAAATCTAAAATGATTATTTAGATATGATAAAACTTTTATAAATTTACTTAACGAAAATAAATCATCAAAAATTTTGACGAAATTCTTTAAATAGATTTAAGCAAAGTAACGAAAATGAAAAAATGCATTGAGTTGTTACTAGATCCAAGCAACGCATTATAATTAGATCAATTCAATTAATAAAAATCTAAGTTTAAATCCAAAACTAAAACTGATTTACTTTTCTTTTTTTCTTATTTGTTAAATAAGATTCAAAAGGCGTGAATCAAAAGGACTTAAATAAGATAGAAACGTTTGGTTTAGGAATATGATTAGGAGTGGAATTCAAAGATAAACGTGAAGGCTTAAAATCACACTAAACCAAAATAAAGAGTTTCAAAATTTTTCATTTAAAATAGAAATGTATATATATTTTTCTTTTTTTTTCTTTTTCTCTTCATTTTTTTTCTTTTTTCAAAACAAAGGCCATAAATAAATAAATATATATATTTTCTTTTTCATTTTGAATTGGTCAAATAAAAATAAACATATCTTTTGAGCATACTTTTTTTCAAAAACTTTTCTCCCAAGAAAATCACAAAATAACCTATCAAAATTACGAAAATATTTTATGAAACTCAAGAAGGCTAGTGTGATTAGATAGGTTGGAAATTTTGGCTTTGGTGAAAATGAAATGAAAAGAGGAGCTACCAAATGAAATCGGAAAAAAGGCTCAAAAGCGGCTAACTAGTGGTAAAAGTTTTTAGGTTGCCAGGAGAGCTCAAACGAAAACAAAAATGGCCTAAATCATTTTCACGCTTTTAAATTTATTTAAAACAAATGTTTGAAAAATTTCAAAAAGTGAGTCCTAGATAATAAAAGAAGATTGATGAAATTGCTTTGAGAATAGAAAAAATAGGTGACTTGGATCGTTCACATCTACTACGCTATTCAAAGGTTGACCTTACAAAAATTATCCAAAAACGAAAAGGAAAATAGTGGATGATGAATTTTTGAGAAAGTAAAGGAAATAAAAAATGAAAAACCGTAATAGAAATGCGAGTTTTAGAAAAATATTTCACCTTAACATGCTACCATGAATTAGAAATACAGCATGACCAACATTTTACTTGTGAAACATAATTAAAAAGGACGATTAGAAATATTATAATTAACTACGTTGTTTATAGAAAATTTTGAGTAAAACAAAAACAAAAACTAGGGGTACTATTGAAATACCAAAATGTCTAAAAGGCAAAAACAAAAAACATAAATATTTTTTTAATTTGTGAAATATTCTCTTTTTTTGGATTTTGGAAATGTTTTTTTTTTTGGAATTTTAAGATATTCATCATTTTTTTTAAAAGAAATATACACAGAAAACAAGAATATTTACACTAAGCAAAAATGAAGGAGAAAGTCCTCCCCCAATCTTAAAATGGACATTGTCCTCAATGGCAAAAGAAGGGGATTGGAGAAGGAGAGAAAAATAAAGTACAAAATTGAAAGACATAATTGAAAAACAGGTACTTCCCCGGATTTATTCGCTGCGAAAACTGAGTGATGCAGCTCCCGTGAATGTCTTCTTTAGACTTCGTGATGGATTCAGCAACGTTGGAGCAGGCAATCGCAGAAGCTTCAGCTTGTCGGAGCTGTCCGGGACAAAAATTGTAAAATAAAGAAAAAAGAAAAAAGATAACTTGGGTTACCTCCCAAGAGCGCCCTTTATTTAAAGCGTCGTTGAGCTCGACGCATCAAAAATAATATTGTCCAAAATTAATGTTGTCCAGAAATAAAATTGTTTTTAATAAAAAAAATTCGAAATTTAGAGTTCGTGCAGCAGATACTTAATACTGTTTGGACTGACATCATCATCACCAGAGAAATATAGTTTAAGATGCTGACCATTCACCTTGAAATTACCCTTATCAGGGTGCAAAATTAAAACAGTTCCATATGGAAAAACTTCTAAAACAAAAAAGGAGCCAGACCAACGAGATTTTAATTTCCCCGGAAATAAACATAATCGAGAATTATAAAGAAGAACCTGGTCGCCCTACTTAAAGGTTTTTGGATGCCTTAAGTGTTTATCGTGTAAACGCTTTGTCCACTCTTTATAAAGTTTGTTATTTTCGTAAGCGTAAGAGCGCCACTCGTCGAGTTCATTTAGTTGAAATTTTCTAAGGTCACCGACGGAGTGGGGATCGAAGTTTAAAAATCTTATGGCCCAAAAAGTGAGGTGTTCTAATTCTACGGGTAAATGGCATGATTTTCCATAGACCAGCCGATACGGCGTACATCCGAGGGCGGTTTTGTACGTTGTTCGGTAGGCCCATAAAGCATCGTCTAATTTCGCTGACCAGTCTTTCCTAGATGTTGAAACAGTCTTTTCTAATATTCTTTTTATTTCTATATTCACTACTTCGACCTGTCCGTTAGTTTGCGGGTGATAGGCAGTTGGAAGCTTATGTGTAACGCCGTATTTGGTAAGGATTTTTTAAAATTGCGAGTTACAGAAATGGGAACCCCTAATGCTAACGATGGTGCGCGACGTACCGAATCTAGAAAATAATTTTTTCAAAAAGGTGACTACAACTCGGGAGTCGTTTGTAGGCAGAGCTTGGGCTTCGGCCTAACGTGAGACGTAATCAACGGATACTAAAATATACTTGTTTCCGAAGCTAGAAGGAAGGGGGCCAACAAAATTGATTCCCTAGAGGTCGAAAATTTCGCACTCAAGGAAATAATTTTGCGGCATTTCATTTTTATTTGAAATGTTTCCCGACCGTTGGCAACTATCACACCTGCTCACAAAGGCTTGCACGTCTTTAAACAGGCTAGGCCAGTAAAAACCCGCGCAAAGCACCTTGTGAGCGATGCAAACAGCTTGATAGTGCCCACCTGTCGGACCTTCATGTAAGTGTTTTAAAATATCTAAACCTTCTTCATAAGAAACACATCTCCTTATCACTTGATCCGCACAGATTCTGAAAAGATGCGGGTCTACCCAAAAGTAGTTCTTCAGCTCAGAAAAGAATTTCTTCTTTTGCTGAGAGGAGAACTGTTTTGGGAGCACCCGGGCCACTAAATAGTTGGCGATGTGTGTGAACCAAGGAGATGTAGATGTGATAATTGAAAGCAGCTTCTCATCAGGAAAATAATCATTAAAATATTTTTCATTTAATTTTTCTATAAAGGGATTGTCTAATCTGGAGAGATGGTCGGCGACCAAGTTCTCGGCTCCTCGCTTATCACGGATCTCTAAGTCAA
The DNA here is from genome assembly GCA_039513925.1 of Platanthera zijinensis. Classification (NCBI taxonomy): domain Eukaryota; kingdom Viridiplantae; phylum Streptophyta; class Magnoliopsida; order Asparagales; family Orchidaceae; genus Platanthera; species Platanthera zijinensis. The sequence goes on from CM077091.1 coordinate 45,729,667, forward strand.
ACTCCTGGAGGAGTAAGACCCAGCGAATCAAGCGCGGCTTGGCATCCGTTTTGGCAAGAAGATATTTGAGGGCCGAGTGGTCCGTAAAGAATATGATTTTTGAAAGCGTAATGTAAGGACGGAATTTATCAAATGCGAATACTACAGCGAGGAGCTCCTTCTCGGTCGTGGTGTAATTTTCCTGTGCAGATGTGAGCGTTTTACTAGCGTAATAGATAAGGTGGAAGTTTTTAGATATGCGTTGACCTAATACGGCTCCCACCGCGAAACTACTCGCATCGCACATTATCTCAAATGGAAGATCCCACACCGGAGCTATCATAATCGGTGCGTTAATTAACTTTTCTTTAATCAATTCGAAGGAAGAAAGACAAGAGTCATCAAAAATTAATGTGGCGTCTTTTTCTAGAAGATGGGTAAGGGGCTTGGTGATCTTTGAAAAATCCTTTATGAAGCGGCGGTAGAAACCAGCGTGACCTAAGAAACTCCTTATAGCTTTTATATTCGTAGGCGGCAGTAGCTTCTCGATAACTTTTATCTTCGCAATATCTACCTCAATACCTCTCGTAGAAATTTTATGACCCAAAACTAACCCTTCTCTCACCATAAAATGGCATTTTTCCTAATTTAGGGCAAGGTTAGTCTCTTCGCATCATTCTAAGACTTATTCGAGGTTTTCTAAACATTTATCAAAGGAATCGCCGAACACGGAGAAATCGTCCATAAATACCTCCATAATGCTTTCTACGTACTTGTCAAAGATAGTGAGCATACATCGCTGGAATGTAGTTAGCGCATTGCACAATCCAAACGACATTATTCAGTAGGCGAAGGTGCCGAAGGGACAAGTAAATGTAGTTTTCTCTTGGTCCTCGGGAGAGATGGGGATTTGAAAATACCCCGAGAGGCCATCGAGAAAACAATAAAAGCTATGGCCGGATAATCGTTCTAAAATCTGGTCAATAAATGGCAAAGGAAAGTGGTCCTTGCGGGTGGCGTCATTCAGCTTCCTATAATCTATACACATACGCCAACCCGTCACCGTCCGTGTTGGGATTAATTCGTTATTTTCATTACTAACAACCATTATCCCTCCCTTCTTTGGTACTACCTGAACAGGGCTAACCCACTTACTATCTGATATTGGGTAGATAATTCCTATGTCTAATAATTTCATAACCTCTCCCTTAACTACTTTTTTCATGTTCGGGTTGATACGGCCCTGAGGTTGAATGAAGTTATTCGAATTATCTTCCATTAAAATTTTATGAGTACAGAAAGATGGGCTTATGCCCTTGATATCAGAAATTGGCCAAGCAATAGCTCGACGATGCTTACGTAAAACTAAAAGAAGTTTTTCATTTTGGACATCCGTGAGGTAGGCTGAAACAATAACTGGCAGCTTGGAGTTCTTTTCTAAGAAGACATACTTGAGATGTTCAGGAAGTTCTTTAAGTTCTAGGGTAGGGGGCTCTTCATAAAAGGATTTAGAAATTCTTTCTTTTTCGAACACTATATCTTCGTAGAATTTTTTATATGGAAAATTAAAAGGTGTGGAGCTGGTGTCCAAGGCGACTTCTTGCAGCGAATCAGTTGGAAGAGTATAAGAGAAAAAAAATCGGAATTTTTTTTTCAAAATCAGATAAATGATAAGAGGATTCTACACTTTCTTGCAGCGATTCAGTTGGAAGAGACGAGGAGGAACAAAAAGCAGAAAATTCTTTTTCAAAATTAGAGAGGTAATAAGAGGATTCATCACTCACGGCATCTACGAAAAAGCAGGAGTCATCATTTGCTAAGGTGTTTTTCATCAAAGGTGTGATAGAGAAAATGACTTCGTCGTAACCTACTCGAAGGAAGAGCTTACCATTGCTTACGTCAATGATAGCTCGGGAGGTGGCAAGGAAGGGTCGGCCAAGGATCAGGGGAACCTCGACGTCTTCTTCGATGTCCAAAATGACAAAGTCCACCAGGAAGATGAACTTGTCGACTTTTACTAGAACATCCTCCACTATACCTAACGGGTACTTGACCGATCGGTCGGCGAGCTGGATACTCATGCGTGTGGGGTTGAGGCTACCAATTCCTAACTTTTTAATCAACGAGAGGGGCATTAGGTTAATACTCGCTCCTAAGTCGGCTAACGCGTGTTTGACAAAAAGATCACTGAAGACACACGAGATAGAAAAACTACCCGGGTCACTGATTTTCTTCGGCAAACTGTTTGTCAAAATAGAGGAGCACTCGGCATTTAACGTGACATGCGAAAGGTTCTCTAACTTTTTCTTGTTGGTTAGAAGGTCCTTAAGATACTTGGCGTACTTCGGCATCTGTGAAATTGCTTCATGAAAAGGCAGATTTATGTGGATTTGCTTGAACATTTCTAAGAAACGAGAGTACTGATCGTCCTGACGTTGTTTATTAGGTTCAAAAGGGTAAGGCGGGGTCGGATTATTTATAAAAATGGGTGGTGGAGTGAGATCTTTTTCTAAAATGGGGATGATAACTTCTTCAACAGAGGGTGGAATTTTTAAAATGGGAGCGGAGCTTTGATTTTTTAAAGCGGGGACGGAGCTTGCCTCGGGCTCTTCACTTACCATACCGGGAACTTTCTTCCCACTCCGAAGAGTTATAGCTTTCGCTTTCTCTCTCGGGTTGGGCTCGGTATTGGAAGGAAGAGACCCTGTGGGTCGCTCAGAAATAATTTTAGCTAGCTGTCCTACTTGATTTTCAAGACTTTTAACGCTTCTAGTTTAGGTTCTAATCGTAGCATCATTTGTGGAGAAATATTTGGAAAGTAACTCCTCCAAGCTTGGAGGTTTTGGATAATTTTGAAGAGGTGGTGGTGGTGGTGCAGGAAAATCATTTTGTGGTGGCGGGCGCATAGCATTCGAATGATTACTCCATGAAAAATTCGGATGATTTCTTAAGGGAGGATTATAACTATTCGAAAAATTAAAACCAGGAGGATGAAAATTCACATCAGAAAATTGTTAAAAGCATTTCTAGGCATATTGTTAACAAAATCTAATTGTTCTGGGGCAGAAGTTGTAGATTCCCATACCTGAGGGGCGGAGGCAGCAGTCATCTCCGTTATCTTTTTGCTTCATATTTCAACTTGTAGCGCGAGCTGGGAGACGTGGCCCACTTCAAAGATACCTGCAGGCTTGCTCGGGCAGGACCTAGGCACATTCCACTGATATGTGTTCATGGCCATGTCCTCAAAAAGCTCAAGAGTAGCTTCCAGGGTCTTATGGTTTAAAGTACTGCCATAAGCTGCGTCTATCATTTGCTTTGTATTTTGATTTAGCCCGTTATAAAATGTCTGCACTTGTAACCATACAGGCAGCGCATGATGTGGGCATCATCTTAATAGTTCTTTAAATCTTTGCCAAGTTTCATATAAGGTTTCGGAGTCTATTTGTCCGTAAGCAGAAATGTCGTTCCTAAGTTTAGCAGTTTTAGCTGGCGGAAAATACTTCGCCAAAAATTTTTCAGTTAATTCATTCCAGGTGGTTATGCTATTCTTAGGTAGAGTGTTCAACCACTACTTAGCTTTAGTTCTTAAAGAGAAGGGGAAAAGTCTTAGCCTGATTGCATCATTTGTGACACCATTTATCTTAAAGGTGTCACAAATTTCAAGAAAGCTTGCTATATGTGCGTTCAGATATTCATCTTGAAGTCCGTCAAATTGCACATATTGCTGCACCATTTGAATTATGCTAGGCTTTAATTCAAAGTTATTATTTGCTATAGCATGGCAGACTATACTAGATTCTGTTCCCTCGAGATTCGGCTGTGCATAATAAGACATAGGTCTTTGCACGGCTTCCTCCATATTAGGTTCTTCCATTCTTAGAGTAGAGAATGACACGGAGTCCTCAACCAGTATTTGGGAAGTAGGGCCTTGAAATCGCGATCTTCTCCAAAGAGTACGCTCAATTTCGTGGTCCAAGTCCAAAATAACTGACGGACTCCCGCGGGTCATGCACTAAAAAGAAGAGAAGAAAGAGAAATAAAATAAACTAGAAAGAAAAGCTAGATTTTTTTTTTGAAATAGATTTTTTATAATTTAACTCCCGAACTTCCCAAGTGCTACCCGGTGAAGGGTTCGCAAGGTACTAGACAAGATAGCGACACTTAAAGCCGCTATTCCTTTTTCGAGAGAATTAGGTGGAGTAGAAAAATTGTGAAGGTTGTTACTATTAAGAGCGGTAATAAAAATTTTTGATTTTTTTTTAAATTTTTTTTAGAAGGAGGGCGAGAAAGAGAAATGATAAAATTAATAGATTCGTGTTTTCAATTTATCAACGGAAGTTGATCCCCGACAACGGCGCCAAAAACTTGATGGTCGCTAAGCTTCGAAGAAAATAAAAGCAACCGAACTAGCAATCCAATGAGGCAAGTATACCTATCGAATTGTAGCTAGAGGACACAAGTGTAGTATTAAAATCCGGGAACTGTCGAATAAACTTACTCACACGAAGACTATTATTTTATCGACGAAAAAAGATAGGGTTTAGAGAAACTAATTGCAATAAGGAAATAAAGCTATGCTAAAAAGAGAACTACTGCAGTTAATTAAAGAGCATAAAGTAAGCGATTACAATAAAAGGTTGAAACTATGAAATGGAAGAGCACTCGATCAAGAATCACCTTGGCAAGAGCTAACTAAGAAATGCGATAAAAATAAACCTAAACTTAATAGGGTAAAGATCCTTGACCGTGGAGGTTCCTAAAGCTTAAACACGCTTCTCCCGAAGTCGTGCCCAACTGAGTTTAGGAAGGTCCGACTGACTCTCGTCTAAATCGGAGGCCTAAAGCTCGCTTTATGCGATAAACCACACTATTGGATTTTACTCCAATCCGGGAGATTTGGAACATCTGCCTCTCTCGAGGGGTGCGTACAACTCCCTTTACTCTTGAATGCTCACTTCATTCTATCGGCCTCTCGGCTAGCCCAGAATGAAAGCAAAGGTGGAGAGTATATATCGATAATATACCTCCAACTCATGAAAAAATCAAGAGTAATCCAAGGCCTAAACCCTAAAAAGAAAAGGTAAATTCAAAGCATCATAACTTAATCGCTCGAACCCCGGATCATCAAGATCGAGTACAAGGAGGATTAGTTAATCATAATGGAGTGTAGGAGGGGGGATGAGTAGTAAAGCATTAAGAACACAATGAAGAAAAGAGCACTTTTATATTAATGAAAAAGAGAGCTACACTTGCATGAAAATGAAATTACAATTGCATGAAAATTAGAAACCTATTCTATCCCTACCATTAGCACTAAGCAAGAGAAAATATTACAACAAAAGCTTAAACAAACTAAGATCTAAGCTAAGGTTAATAAAATTACAAAAAGAGAAAGAGAGAGAGAGGGAAAAATATGAAAAAAAAGACCAAGAAACAAAGGGGAAGCACCTCCCCTCTCAACCCAAGCTCCCTAAAGTGAAGGGGGGGGTCTGAATTTATAGAAAATTTCCACGGGTTAGTCACGTCCGGCGACACGCCCAGGGAGGGCGTGTCAGGGGGCGTGACAGGTACGACATTGACCTCGGGCTCTGGATTCTGGCAGGAAGGATGATTGCTTTTGTACGTCGGTGGTCACGCCCTGGGTCACGCCCGTGTATGGGGGGCGTGACACGTACGTCGCGTCGAAATCATTAGTCGGAATTCCGTCAGTCATCGGAAAAGGTGGGGTCACGCCCTATGTCACGCCCGTTATATGGGGCGTGACAGTACTGTTTGGCGTGCTGGGATGAATCGGCATTCAATGCAGCGGCAGGCTTCGAGCAGAGGGCGACACGCCCTGTGTCATGCCCGGGGACACGCCTAGGGAGGGCGTGTCAGGGGGAGTGACAACCATTTTTCCTGTTTTCCGGTCTCTTTCAGCAGTCATCATCGGGATCGAGCGACACGCCCTACGTTATGCCCGAGGAGGGCGTGATAGGGGGCGTGACAGGTCATTTTTGGCCAATTTTCTAGAAACCTGCAAAAAGACAAGAAAATGTTAGTGACAATAATATTTACATAAAAACGATAAAAAAAAGGTAATAAGACATGATTTGTACATTATAAAATAGAAAATACGATAATAGTTTAGGCTACAAAACGTATTATCAGCGACTTTGAGTTCATCTTGAACTACCACCCCGAAAAAGCAAACTTGGTAGCCGATATATTGATTAGAAAAATACCGTACTCGAGCCCAGAGTCTCGGTTGATGAGTATGGAGTTGGCTCAGATGATTGAGGAGATGGAAATTACTTTGATATTTAAGGCTCCTTCGGCAGAATATATGGAGTACTTGGCCAGCATGATTATAGTTTGTGATATCCGGGAACGGATCCGGGTGGATCAAGGAGTGGATGCGGCTCTAGGCCCCGGCAATCAAGTCAATCGAAGATGGGACTACCGACGAATACACACTAAAAGACGACCTCGTTTATTTTCGCGGCCTGCTCTACATTCCCAAAGACGGTAAAATCCGGGAGGATATCTTGAGAGAGACGCATTGCTCTCAGTATTCAGTGTACCCGAGAATTGCAAAGATGTACGCGGCTTACAAAATACCATGTGTTGGCCGGTAATGAAGAAGGATGTCCGATATTTTGTTACACATTGCGAAGCCTATCAAAGGGTAAAGGCGGAGTGCAGGAGTCCCGACGGCTTGTTATAGTCTTTGCCCATCCCCGAGTGGAAGTTTGAGGATATTTCCATGGACTTTGTACATGGGATACCTCGCTCACGCTCAGGGAATGATTCAGTATGGGTGATCATTAATCGACTGACGAAAGTAGCCCGGTTTATTCCTATGAAGAAGGAGACTCATGTGGATGTCTTGGTATGCCTCTTTGTGGAGTAGTTTGTACGGTATCATGGCGTGCCTAAGATGATAGTTTCTGAACGTGATGGTTGCTTTACTTCCAAGGAGTAGAAGGCGGTACAGGCGTATTTGGGCTCGCGCCTTACCTTCAGCATCACGTTCCATCCTCAGACGGACATGCAGTCTGAGCGGACCATCCGGACATTGGAGGATCTTTTGAGATTATGTGTGTTGGATAGGGAGAGCCGTGGGAAAGGCTCTTACCCTTGGTGGAATTCTCCTAAAACAACAGCCATCAGGCGAGCATCGGAATGGCGCCCCATAAAGCTCTTTATGGAAGGAGGTGTAGAACCCCCTTGTCTTGGGTGCAAGAAGAAGACCTGAAGACTTTGGGAGTTGAGTATATAGATAACACTGATGCAGTGGTTATGCTGATACGGGATCGCATGTTAGAGGCTCAAAGTCGGCAAGCGAAGTATTATAATGCAAGACACCGTCTGGTGGAGTTTCAAGTGGGTGATAAAGTATTTATGAAAATTCGGCCGATGCATAGAGTGTCGCGGGTGCGTGGTGTGAAGAAGCTTAGCCAGAGGTATGTGGGTCCTTATACTATATTGGAAAGGGTTGGCCCGTTAGCCTATCGGTTGGAGCTACTGCCCGAGCTAGATAATCACCACGACGTGTTCCATGTGTCGTCGCTTCGGAAGGCGCTGTTACGGCCCGATCAATACATCCCCACAACTGATGGTCCTATGGCATCTGATAGGTCTGTGCGACTGGAGCCGGTGCGGATTGTAGACAATGAGATAAGAACCTTACGCCGCAAAAGTGTTCCCTTGGTGAAGGTGCTATGGTCTAATCATGGGAAGGAGGAATTCACATGGGAGCCAATGGATTTGATGCAAAGACGCTACCCAGAGTTGTTTGCTCCAGGTAATTTTATTTAAAAGGATATTTTGTTTTTTTCTATATGCTTCACTCCCCATAGCCTTAGCATGATTTCGGGGACGAAATCTTATATTTTGTTTCTAGGATTTTTAACGTCCCGATTCGCGCTAGGCCCTTTGTGCGTGTTTTTGGTGTCGGGAGAGCTGGTGTAGGCTCAAGGGGGTGCAGGCAATCAGGTGCGCACTCGCGGAGAACAAGGAAATAGGCTGAAAACTTTGTTGAGTATGACACGGGTAGGGACACGGGCATGTACCTACCCGTGTTCAGTGGCGCTAAGTGTCCATGGAGCTGAGTGGTAATAAAATGGCGTTGAGTGGTGTGTCCTGAGAAGGATAATGGTAGGTACACGGGCGTGTCCCTACCCATGTTCAGTGGCATTGAGTGACCATGGCTTTGAGTGTTTTGTCCCGAGCAGGACACGGGTAGAGACACAGGCATGTCCCTACACATGTTACATGGCATTGAGTGCTGTTGCGCGCTAGGGTTCAAAGAAAATAAACGCAACCGAACTAGCAACCCGATGAGGCAAGTATACCTATCGAATTGTAGCAAGGGGACACAAGTGTCGTAATGAAATCCGGGAACTGTTGGCTATGCTTACTCACACGAACGCTATTATCTTATCGACGGAACAACTATGGTTTAGAGAAAAACTAATTGCAAGGAAGGAAGTACGCTAAACTAGAAAGAGAACTACTGCAATTAAGTAAAGCTATTAAGCAAACAACTATGCTAGAAAGGAAACTACTGTAGTTAATTAAAGAGCACAAGATAGGTGATTACTACGAAAGGTAGAAAATTTGAAATGTAAATACACTCAATCACGATTCACCTCGGCTAAAGACGATTAAGAAAATGCGATAAAAATCTGAACTTAATAGGATAAAGGTCCTTGACCGTGGAGGTTCCTAAAGCTTGAACACGCTTCTCTCGAAGTCGTGCCCAACTGAGTTTAGGAAGGTCCGACAGACTCTCGTCTAAATCGGAGGCCTAAAACTCGCTTTACGCGGTGAACCCCACTATTGGATTTTACTCCAATCCGGGAGATTTGGACATCTGCCTCTTTCGAGGGGTGCGTACAACTCCCTTTACTCTTGAATGCTCACTTCATTCTTTCGGCCTCTCGGCTAGCCCAGAATGAAAGCAAAGGCGGAGAGTATATATCGAAAATATACCTCCAACCCGTGATTAATCAAGAGTAATTCAAGGCCCTAACCTAAAAAGAAAAGATTAATTAAAACATCATAACATAATCGCTCTAACCTCGGATCATCAAGATCGAGTACAAGGAGGATTAGTTAATCATAATGGAGTGGAGGAGGGGAGATGAGTAGAAAAGCATATAAAGGAACACAAGTAAAGGAAGAACACTTTTATTAATAAAAAAAGGGCAAGTTACACTATTGAAATTGAAATTACAAGTGCATGAAAATTAAATCCTATTCTAGCCCTACAATTAGCACTAAGCAAGAGCAAAGATTACAAAGAAATCTAAAGCAACTAAATATTAAACCATGATTAAGCAAAAATTACAAAGGAAGAGAGAGAGAGAGAGAAAGCATAAAAAACTCAAGAACCAAAGGGGCAGCACCTCCCCCTCTCAACAAAAGCTTCCTGAAATGGAGAGGGGGGTCTCAATTTATAGAAATTTTTCTCGGGTTGGTCACGCCCTCCGACACGCCCTAGGGGGGCATGTCAGGGGGCGTGACAGTACTATGTTGACCTCGGGCTCTAGATTCTGGCGGGAGGGATGATTGCTTCAGTACGTCGGTGGTCATGCCCTAGGTCACGCCCGTGTAGGGGGCGTGACAGGCACGTCATGTCCAAATCATTGGTCGGAAATCCATCAGTCACCGAAAAAGGAGGGTGTCACGCCCATGTCACGGGCTTGATATGGTGCATGACAGTATTGTTTGCGTGCTGTGGAGAAATGGCATTTAATGCGGCGGCAGGCTTTGCGGCAGAGGGCGACACGCCCATAGTCACGCCTGGTGACAGGCCCAGGGAGGGCGTGTCAGGGGGCGTGACACCGGTTTTGACCGTTTTCTGTCCCTTCCAGCAGGAGTCCTCGGGATCGGGTGACACGCCCTAGGTCACGCCCAGGGAGGGCGTGACAGGGGGGGAGTGTCAGGTCATTTTGGCCAATTTTCTGGAAACCTGCAAAAAGACAAGAAAAAGTCAGTGGCAATAATATTTACATAAAAATGATACAAATAAACTAATAATAGACATGATTTGTACACTATAAAATAGAAAATACGATAATAGTTTAGGCTACAAAACGTATTATCAAATTACCCCAAGCTTAAGCTTTGCTTGTCCCCAAGCAAAAATATAAAAACTAGATATTTATAAAAAGGACTAATCAAAAAGTTCTAATTATGCCTACACAAGTACTATGCGAAATTCTTAGTAGGGAAAAGGTGAAATGTAAGTCTAAAAAAATTATTTAGATATGGTAAAACATTTATAAACTTTACTTAATAAAAACAAATCATCCAAAATTTTAACGAGAATTTTTTAAATAGACTTAAGCAAAGCAACGAAAATGAAAAACACGCATTGAGTTGTTACTGGATCCAAGCAACGCATTATAATTATATCAATTTAATTAACAAAAATCTAGGTTTAAATCCAAAACTAAAACTGATTTACTGTTTTTCTTTTCTTAGTTGTTAAATAAAAAACAAAAAGCGTGAATCAAAAGGACTTAAATAGGACAGAAACGTTTGGTTTAGGAAAATGATTAGGAGTGGAGTTCAAAGATAAACGTGAAGGTTTTAAAATCACACTAAACCAAAGCAAAGAGTTTCAAAAACATTCATAAAATATATACACATTTTTTTTCTTCTCTTTTTCATTTTTTTTTCTTTTTTCAAAACAAAGGCCATAAATATTTTTATTTTCCTTTTTGAGTTGGCCAAACAAAAATAAACATCACTTTCGAACATACTCTTTTTTTTTCGAAAACCTTTCTCCCACAAAAATCACAAAATACCCTATCAAAATTGTCAAAAATAATTTATGAAACTCAAAAAGGCTAGTGCGATTCGATAGGTTGGAAATTTTGGCTTTGGTGAAACTGAAATGAAGGGAGGAGCTATCAAATGAAATCGGAAAAAGGCTCAAAAATGGCTAACTAGAGGTAAAAGTTTTTAGGTTGGCAGGAAAGCTCAAACGAAAACAAAAACGGCCTAAATCATTTTCACGCTTTTGAATTTATTTAAAACAAAGGTTTGAAAATTTTCAAAAAGCGAGTCCTAGATAATAAAAGAAGATTGATGAAATTAACTTGAAAATAGAAATAATAGGTGACTTGGATCGTTCACATCTACTATGTTATTCAAAAGTTGACTTTACAAAAATTATTCAAAAATGAAAAAGAAAATAGTGGATGATGAATTTTTGAGAAAGTAAAGCAAATAAACAACAAAAAACCATAATAGAAATGCGAGTTTTAGAAAAATATTTTACCTTATTATGCTACCGTGAATTAGAAACACAGCATGGCCAACATTTTACTTGTGAAACATAATTAAAAAAAGACGATTAGAAATATTATAATTAACTAAGTTGTTTATAGGAGATTTTGAGTAAAACAAAAGCAAAAACTAGGGGTACTATTGAAATACCAAAATGTCTAAACCATTCAAAAACACATATATATATTTTTTAATTTTTGAGAAATATTTTCTTCTTTTTTTTTGGAATTTTAAGATATTCAGTTTTTTTTTATTTTGGAAATATTTAAAATATATACAAAAAGAAAAATATTTACACTAAGCAAATATGAAGGAGGAAGTCCTCCCCCAAGCTTAAAACAAACATTGTCCTCAATGGCTAAAGAAGGGGATTGGAGTAGGAGAGAAAAATAAAGTACAGAATTGAAAGACAGAATTGAAATACAGGTACTTCCCCAGATTTATTTGCTGCGAAAGCTAAGTGATGCCGCTCCTCCGAATGTCTTCTTTGGACTTTGTGATGTATTCAGCAATGTTGGAGCCGGCGATCGCGGAAGATTCAGCTTGTCGGAGCCGTCCGAGGCAAAAATTGTAAAATAAAGAAAACAGAAAAAGATAACTTGGGTTGCCTCCCAAGAACGCCCTTTGGTTAAAGCGTCGTTGAGCTCGATGTATCAAAAAAATAATTTTGTCCAAAAATATTGTTGTCCCGAAATAAAATTGTCTTTAGCAAAAAATTAAAAGTTTCAGATTACAATTCGTGAAGCAGAAACTTAATAATGTTTGGACTGACATCATCATCACCAGAAAAGTAGAGTTTAAGACGCTGACCATTCACTTTGAAATTATCCTTATCAGGGTGAGAAAGTAAAACAGTTCCATAAGGAAATACTTCTAAAACAGAAAACGGGCCAGACCAGCGAGATTTTAATTTGCCCGGAAATAAACGTAAATGAGAATTATATAAAAGGACTTGGTCGCCCGGCTTAAAGTTTTTAGGGTGCCTTAAGTGTTTATCGTGTAAACGCTTCGTCCGCTCTTTATAAAGTTTATTATTTTCATAAGCATAAGAGCGCCACTCGTCGAGTTCATTTAGTTGAAATTTTCGAAGGTCACCAACTGAGTGGGGATCGAAGTTTAAAAATTTTAAGGCCCAAAAGGCGCGGTGTTCTAACTCTACGGGCAGATGACACAATTTTCCATAGACCAGCCGATACGGCGTACATCTGAGGGCGGTTTTGTACGCTGTTCGGTAGGCCCATAAGGCATCATCAAGTTTGGCTGACCAGTCCTTTCTAGAAGTTGAAACAGTCTTTTCTAAAATTCTTTTTATTACTCTATTAACTACTTCGACTTGTCCGTTAGTTTGGGGGTGGTAGGCAGTGGAAAGCTTATGCGTAACGCCGTATTTGGTAAGGATTTTTGAAAATTGCGCGTTACAGAAATGGGAACCCCTATCACTAACGATTGCGCGAGGCGTACCGAATCTAGAAAATAATTTTTTAAAAAACGTGACTACAACTCGGGAGTCGTTCGTAGGAAGAGCTTGGGCCTCAGCCCATCGTGAAACATAATCAACAGCAACTAAAATAAATTTGTTTCCGAAGCTAGAAGGAAGGGGGCCAACAAAATCAATTCCCCAGAGGTCGAAAATTTCGCACTCTAAGAAATAATTTTGCGGCATTTCATTTTTATTAGAAATATTGCCCGACCGTTGGCAACTATCACACCTGCTCACAAAGGCTTGCGCGTCTTTAAACAGGCTAGGCCAGTAAAAACCCGCGCAAAGCACCTTGTGAGCGGTGCGAGCAGCTTGATAGTGCCCACCTGTCGGACCTTCATGCAAATGTTTTAGACTATCAATTCCTTCATCAAAAGAAACACATCTCCTTATCACTTGATCCGCACAAATTTTGAAAAGATGTGGGTCTTCCCAAAAGTAGTTCTTCAGCTCAGAAAAGAATTTCTTCTTTTCCTGAGAGGAGAACTCCTTTGGGAGCACCCGGGGCACTAGATAGTTGGCGATGTGCGCAAACCAAGGAGAAGTAGATGTATTAACTAAAAGCAGCTTCTCATCAGGAAAATAGTCATTAAAAGATATTTCATTTAATTTTTCTATAAAGGGGTTATCTAATCTGGATAGATGGTCGGCGTCCAAGTTCTCGGCTCCTCGCTTATCACGGATCTCTAAGTCAAACTCTTGGAGGAGTAAGACCCAGCGAATCAAGCGAGGCTTGGCATCCGTTTTGGAAAGAAGGTACTTGAGGGCCGAGTGGTCCGTAAAAATAATGATTTTTGAAAGAGTAATGTAAGGGCGGAATTTATCAAACGCAAATACTACAGCTAAGAGCTCCTTCTCGGTTGTGGTGTAATTTTCTTGTGCAGATGTGAGGGTTTTACTTGCGTAATAGATGGGGTGGAAGTTCTTAGATATGCGTTGACCTAATACGGCCCCCACCGCAAAACTACTCGCATCGCACATAATCTCGAAAGGACGGTCCCACACCGGAGCTATCATAATCGGTGCGTTAATTAACTTTTCTTTAATTGATTCAAAGGCAGAAATACAAGAGTCATCAAAAATGAATGGAGCGTCTTTTTCTAAGAGATGGGTGAGGGGCTTTGTGATCTTGGAGAAGTCCTTTATAAAACGACGATAAAAACCAGCGTGGTCTAGGAAACTTCTTATAGCTTTTATGTTTGTAGGCGGCGGTAACTTCTCAATAATTTCTATCTTGGCAACGTCTACCTCAATACCTTTAGCAGAAATTTTATGACCCAAAACTAACCCTTCCCTCACCATAAAATGGCATTTTTCCCAATTTAGGTCAAGGTTAGTTTCTTCGCATCGTTCTAAGACTTTTTCGAGGTTTTCTAAACATCTATCGAAGGAATCTCCGAACACGGAGAAATCGTCCATGAATACCTCCATAATGCTTTCTACATACTTGTCAAATATTGCGAGCATACATCGCTAGAATGTAGCTGGCGCATTGCATAATCCAAACGGCATTCTTCGGTACGCGAAGGTGCCGAAGGGACAAGTAAACGTAGTTTTCTCTTGGTCCTCAGGAGAGATGGGTATTTGAAAGTACCCCGAGAGGCCATCGAGAAAACAATAAAAGCTATGGCCGGAGAGACGTTCTAAAATCTGGTCGATAAATGGTAAAGGAAAGTGGTCCTTGCGGGTGGCGTCATTTAACTTACGGTAATCTATGCACATACGCCAACCCGTCACCGTCCGCGTCGGGATTAATTCATTATTCTCATTACTAACTACGGTTATCCCTCCCTTCTTTGGAACTACCTGAACGGGGCTAACCCACTTACTGTCCGATATAGGGTAGATAATTCCCGCATCTAATAGTTTCATAACCTCGCCCTTAACTACTTCTTTCATATTCGGGTTTATATAGCGCTGAGGTTGGATAGAGTTACGCGAATTATCTTCCATTAAAATTTTATGGGTACAGAAAGATGGGCTTATGCCCTTGATATCAGAAATTTGCCAAGCAATAGCTCGGCGATGCTTACGTAGAACTAGAAGAAGCTTATCGTTTTGCGTATCCGTGAGGTAGGCCGAAACGATAACTGGTAACTTGGAATCCTTTTCTAAGAAAGCATACTTAAGGTGTTCGGGTGTTCTTAAGTTCTAGGGTAGGGGGTTCTTCATAAGAGGATTTTGAGATTCTTTCTTTTTCAAAAATAATATCTTCATAAACTTTTTTATAAGGAACGTAATAAGGGGTGGGGCTAGCAGCTAAGACGGCTTCTTGTAGCGATTCAGTGGGAAGAACAGAGGAAGAACAAAAATCAGAAAATTCTTTTTCAAACTCAGAAAGACAATAAGAAGATTCATCACTTCCTTGCAGTGATTCAGTTGTAAGAGAAGAGGAGCAAAAAGTAGAAAATTCTTTTTCAAAGTCGGAGAGGCAGTAGGAAGAATCATCACTCACGGCGTCTACGAAAAAGCATGAGTCATCGTTTGCTAAGGTGTTCTTCATCGAAGGGGTGATAGAAAATGTGACTTGTCGTCGCCTACTCGAAGAAAGAGCTTACCATTTCTTACGTCAATGATGGCTCGGGAGGTGGCAAGGAAGGGTCGGCCAAGGATCAGGGGAACCTCGACGTCTTCTTCGATGTCCAAAATGACAAAGTTCACCGGGAAGATGAACTTGTCGACTTTCACTAGAACGTCCTCCACTATTCCTAACGGGTACTTGACGGATCTATCGGCTAGCTGGATACTCATACGCGTGGGGTTAAGGCGACCAATCCCTAACTTTTTGAACAACGAAAAGGGCATCAGGTTTATACTCGCGCCTAAGTCGGTTAACGCGTGTTTAACAAAAAGATCACCGAAGACACACGGGATAGAGAAACTACCCGGGTCACTGATTTTCTTCGTCAAACCGTTTGTTAAAATGGCGGAGCACTCGGCGTTTAGCGTGACGTGCGAAAGATTCTCTAACTTCTTCTTGTTTGTGAGGAGGTCTTTAAGATATTTGGCGTATTTCGGCATCTGCGAAATAGCCTCGTGGAAGGGAAGATTAATGTGGATTTGTTTGAAGATTTCTAAGAAGCGGGAGTACTGATCATCTTGACGTTGTCTATTAAGTTCAGAGGGGTATGGAGGAGTTGAATTATTTTTGAAGATGGGTGGTGGAGTGAGATTATTTTCTAAAGCGGGGGTGATTACTTCTTCAGCAGAGCGTGGAATTTTTAAAACGGGAGCGGAGCTTTGATTTTTTAAAGCGGGAGCGGAGCTTGCCTCGGGCTCTTCACTTACCATACCGGAGACTTGCTTCCCACTCCGAAGAGTTATAGCTTTCGCTTTCTCTCTCGGGTTGGGTTCGGTATTGGAAGGAAGAGACCCTGCGGGTCGCTCAGAAATTATTTTCGCGAGCTGTCCTACCTGATTTTCTAGACTTTTTACGCTTCCGGTTAAAGTTCTTATAGTGGCGTCATTTGTGGTGATATATTTGGAAAGTAATTCCTCCAAGCTTGGAGGTTTTGGGTAATTTTGAAGAGGTGGTGGTGGTGCAGAAAAATCATTTTGCGGGGGTGGGCGCATCGCATTCGATGGATTACTCCATGAAAAGTTCGGGTGATTTCTTAAAGCGGGGTTATAAGTATTCGGAAAATTAAAACCAGGCGGAGGAAAATTCGCAGCAGAAAAATTATTAAAAGCAGTTCTAGGCATATTATTAACATAATCTAAATGTTCTGGAGTAGGGGTTGCAGGGGTATGGGAGGCAGCAGTCATCTCCGTTATCTTTTTGCTTAGGATTTCTACTTATAGAGCGAGCTGGGAGACGTTGTCCACTTCATAGATACCTGCAGGCTTGTTCGGGTGGGACCTAGGCACATTCCACTGATAAGTGTTCATGGCCATGTCCTCAAAAAGCTCAAGAGCGGCTTCCGGGGTCTTATGATTTAAAGTACCGCCAGAAGCTGCGTCTATCATTTGCTTTGTGCTTTGATTTAGCCTGTTATAAAACGTCTGCACTTGTAACCATATAGGCAGCGCGTGATGTGGGCATCATCTTAATAATTCTTTAAATCTCTCCCAGGTTTCGTATAGGGTTTCAGAGTCTATTTGTCCGAAGGAAGAGATGTCGTTCCTAAGTTTTGCAGTTTTAGCTGGCGGAAAATACTTTGCCAAAAATTTTTCAGTTAATTCATTCCAAGTGGTTATGCTATTTTTCGGAAGTGTGTTCAGCCACTACTTAGCTTTAGTTCTTAGAGAGAAGGGGAAGAGTCTCAGCCTGATCGCATCATTTGTGACACCATTTATCTTGAAGGTGTCGCAAATTTCAAGAAAGCTAGTTATATGTGCGTTCGGATCTTCATCTTGAAGTCCGTCAAATTGCACATATTGCTGCACCATTTGAATTATGCTAGGCTTTAGTTCGAAGTTATTATTTGCTATAGCAGGGCGGAATATACTTGATTCTATTCCCTCGAGGTTCAGTCGTGCATAATAGGACATAGTCCTTTGCACGGCCTCATCTACGTTGGGTTCTTCCATTCTTAAAGTAGCAAATGACTCGGAGTCCTCAACCGGCACTTGGATAGTAGGACCTTGAAATCGCGATCTTCTCCGAAGAGTACGCTCAATTTCGTGGTCCAAGTCTAAAATGACCGACGGACTCCCGCGGGTCATGCACTTAAAGAACAGAAAAGAAGAAGAGGAAGAGAAAAAGGATAAACTAGAAAAAAGATTAGAAATTTTTTTTTCTTTTTGAAATAGATTTTTTTTATAGATTAACTCCCGAACTTCCCAAGGACTACCCCGTGAAGGGTTCGCAAGGTACTAGACAAGACAGTGGCGCTTAAAGCCCTTTGCCCTTTTCAAGAGAATTAGGTGGCGTAGAAAAATTGTGAGGTTGGTTACTATTAAGAGCGGTGATAAAAATTTTTTATTTTTAAAATTTTAAAGAAAGAGGATGAGAAAGAGAAGAGATAAAATTAATAGGTTCGTGTTTTCAAAATATCAACGGAAGTTGGGTCCCCGGCAACGGCGCCAAAAACTTATTGCGCGCTAGGGTTCAAAGAAAATAAACGCAACCGAACTAGCAACCCAATGAGGCAAGTATACCTATCGAATTGTAGCAAGGGGACACAAGTGTCGTATTGAAATCCGGGAACTATTGGCTATGCTTACTCACACGAACGCTATTATCTTATCGACGGAAAAACTAGGGTTTAGAGAAAAACTAATTGCAAGGAAGGAAGTACGCTATACTAGAAAGAGAACTACTGCAATTAAGTAAAGCTATTAAGCAAACAACTATGCTAGAAAGGAAACTAATGCAGTTAATTAAAGAGCACAAGATAGGTGATTACTATGAAAGGTAGAAAATTTGAAATGGAAATGCACTCAATCAAGATTCACCTCGGTTAAAGACGATTAAGAAAATGCGATTAAAATCTGAACTTAATAGGATAAAGGTCCTTGACCGTGGAGGTTCCTAAAGCTTGAACACGCTTCTCTCGAAGTCGTGCCCAACTGAGTTTAGGAAGGTCCGACCGACTCTCGTCTAAATCGGAGGCCTAAAACTCGCTTTACGCGGTGAACCCCACTATTGGATTTTACTCCAATCCGGGAGATTTGGACGTCTGCCTCTCTCGAGGGGTGCGTACAACTCCCTTTACTTTTGAATGCTCACTTCATTCTTTCGGCCTCTCGGCTAGCCCAGAATGAAAGCAAAGGCGGAGAGTATATATCGAAAATATACCTCCAACCCGTGATTAATCAAGAGTAATTCAAGGCCCTAACCTAAAAAGAAAAGATTAATTAAAACATCATAACATAATCGCTCTAACCTCGGATCATCAAGATCGAGTACAAGGAGGATTAGTTAGTCTGTTGAAGTTGAGACCGGGCGGTCTGTCGGTCTGGCTTGGCGGGTTATTGACCGGGCGGTCTGGCGGTTTGCCTTCAGCGGGTTGGTTGCTGTGTTGAGGTCTGAGGTCCAAGCGGTCTAGCGGTCTGTTACTGGCGACTAGGAGACCGAGCGGTCTAACGGTCTCACTTGGCGGCTTGTCTCTCTCTCTGGCAGTGGCCGAGCGGTTAGCCCTTCTGTCTAACCGCGCGGCTTGTTCCGGTCTGTTGTTCTAGCTGCCCATATTCTTTTGTATAGTTTTTGATAGTTTAACTTTCAAGGCAGCCTAAACACCTAGAGGGGGGGGGGGTGAATAGGTTCTGCTTCTCTTTCTAAAACTTCTAGGCAGAATTCAATTTAATAACTAATATAATAAACAAAGCAATCACAGAAAACAAAAACATCACAGATTGCACTATGTTTTATAGTGGTTCCCCAAGGTCTGGGTACATCCACTTTCCCCCTTCACCTATCTAGCAGTATGCTAGATTCGGCCAAACTTCCACTTATCTCAGATCAATAGATCTTACAACTCAGAACCCAACTGGTTCCTACAACTCAGGCACAACTGCCCTACCTCAGCCTTGCCCCAAGGCCTACAACTCAGAGAATATCCTTCTCCTACACTCAGGCAAACAGCCCTACCACTCAGAGTTCAACACTCTTACACTCAGCCTTTATAACATAGGCTTACAACTCAGATCTGTATAAACAAATCCTACAGAAATATAGAAAAGATTGTTTTAATTGTCTTGCCAAAGTTGAGAGAGAAAAGGCAATGACAATTCTTGATCAGCTGATGCAATCAACTGTTTCTTAGCCTTCTTCAAAGCTTCTTGAAAATGTACTTAGCTGAGTTGATTCCAAACAGCTTCTTGAGAATCCACTGGTGGATTCTTTCTTCTTCTTCAAATTCTGACTTGATCTCTCTCTATCCAAAACTTTGAATGATTCTTCTGAATTCTGATTAGAACTCTTCTTAGATCTATCCTTAGATAGTCTTCTTAGATTTCCCGGAGAAGATCTTCTTAAGTGCCTAGCACTTTCTTGAAATAAGTAGAATTGTAATCCTTCTCCACTTTCTGATCCAATGTATTTCAAAAGGTCAGTTCTATATGTTGTTTTTTTTTTTTCTTCTGAATCTGTCTATTTATAGACATTCTTCATGGTAACCGGCTGATCCGGTTTCTAACCGTTTTCTGACAACTCTGACAACTTCAGTTAACCGGTGATAACCCACAGCTGTCAAGTCTTCAAACAAGTCCTGTGCCTTAGTCTTGAATCACAAGTTGTTGAAACAGTCTGTCAGAAAGTGTCGAGACAATCTGTCTATTTGTGTCGACATAATTGACTTTGGTGTCGACACAGTCTTCAGTGATGTCGACTAAGTTGCCTTTGAGTCGACACAGCTTCTTCTGCAAATAACTTGATCTTGACTCTTCAGTGTGTCGACACAAGTCCTGTGTGTCGACACAATTGTTGTAGAATCATAACTTTAGTAAGTGTCGACTTAGCCTTCAGGTGTCGACACATTCATTTTTTTTAACTCTGCTATTATGTGTCGACTTAATCACAATGTGTCGACACATTCTGCTGGTGTCGACTAACTTGAGGTCGACTATTTTCTTCTGTGTCGACACATTCAGATGATGTCGACAATCTTGAGATCAACTATATTCTTCTGTGTCGAAACATTTTCCCAATGTTTGAGGTCGACGCTTTTCTTCTGTGTCGACACAATTTCCCAGTATTGTGTCGACTCTTTTTCTGTGTCGACACAAATTCCCAGTGTTGTGTCGACTTACTTCTTCTATGTCGACACTTTTTCCCAGTGTAGTTGTAGACTAACTGCTATGTGTCGACACTGCTTCCCAGTGTTGTGTCGACTATTTTCTTCTGTGTGTCGACACTGCTTCCTTTGTGTCGACACTTGGACTTAGAATTTTTCTGCATACTTTATCAATTCTCCACCTGCACATGTCAACTTAAAACAACATCAAATACACCTTGATGTATATCATTGAGCTAAGTTGGGCTTCTTCAAATCAGGTACACATTTTCCAATGTACCCAACAATCTCCCCCTATTTGGAGAAGTCATAACCCCTATAGCCAATGATATACACCATTTATAAACAGTACTAAATGATGATTAATGACATAGCAGGAATACTTTAAATATAAACAAAACATAACATAGAATAATTCATCACAGAATGCACATTATAATATGCCAAACAACATTTTGTTTATAACAGGGTAATGTTTGATTACAAAGTTTTACATTTGATGAGTACATCACAACATTACAAAATATTTAAAACAAAATCAGGATTGATCAGGCTCTCTAATCATAATCCCTTTGCCAGACTGAATTGTAGCTGTCACAGGAGCTTCTGATTCTTCAGCTAACTTCTTTCCTTTAAGATCAGCCTTCTTCTGAGCTTCTTCCTTGATCCTTTGCCTTTCAAAATAATGGAAAGGCTTTGGGAAGTATTTGCTTGGCTCCTTAGCATCTGATGGCAGTCTTCCCAGCTTGGCTTTCCTTCTGAATTGTACAATTGCCTCTTGCCTTGCCTCATACTTCTGCCATTCAATTTCATTGTACCACTTTCCTCTCTCATGAACTTTATCTTGTACAGCTTTCCATGCAGTGAGTATGATGTTCCTTGAAGTAGGACTCCACTGCTCATAATCTGGCTTCAGTACAGCCTGCTCTCTGAATTTCTTCTTTGCCAATAGAGCATCCTGCTGTTCTTTCAGAGTAGCCTCAGGCTTATCAACTTTTCCAAAGACAATATTAGTAACCTCCTTTGGAGGACTATACATTCCTTGAACTTTCTGATCAATCAAGTCAAAATCTGGAGGGGGGTATATGACTTGGGCAACCTCAGGTTGATTGCCTTCAAGTAGATTAGATTGTATTCCTTGTATTCCTGACTCAGCTACCATAGCATCATCACACAATGGGGGATATCCCAAAGTGGCTCGTATGCTATTGGTCACCCACTTGGTGTGCTCAGAGCCTGCATGAATTAGCATCCTCTCCCCTTTATGGCTTCTCTTGATACATGATCTCTAAGATCTTCTTTTTGAAATCGAATTTGGCCATCCAAATAATTCACTCCCTCCTTGAAAAATGGTCTTAACTTTTGAAGCTTTTCAGATATTTCCTTTTGAGAGGTTGTGATGGCAGTCTTAACAGATGCAATAGCAGCCTGAAAATTCTTATCAAATTCTTCCATTTCTTTGGCTCTATCTGCAGGCATCCCTGGAACAATCTTCTTCACCTCTTTAATGATCTCATTATGAGATTCAGTTAAATTGTCATTCATTCTGATTTGATTTTCCAGAACATAACTTTGCTTCAAAGCAATATCATCCACCTTTGTAGAGATAGCCTCCTGTTGTTTAGCCAGATAAACTACAGCATTGCCACCCTTGTGGAAGCAATCTGTCATTTCAGTTTTATGCAAGTTTACTTGAAATTGGATGGACTTGATATCCTGAGCTAAGTCAAACTGAACTGACTTGCTATTTTCATCAACATACTTTTCCAGAGCCATCCTTTGGTCATCCAATTTTACTTGAAGATCTACCATAAATTTATTGTAATCAAAGGCTGGAGAAACTTGTGGAGTTGTGGTCTGTAATGCCTGCTTATAGTTCTTGCTTCTTCTCTTAAAGACAACAAGTTTTCTTTTCTTAGCCACCCTGGCTTCTTCAGTTTCTGTGTCAGAGGAAGTATCTACATGAATTCTTTCTTGTGGATGATGAATTGTATCTGTTCCAGGGAGTTGTTGCTCAGCTTCAACATCCACAGGCTCATCCTCAACCTGTGTTTCCACAGCATCTTCCTGATCAATGTCCATTCCTATGGACTTCTCAATATCTGGTCCACCTCCTTCTTTATCAGCAGCAGTATCAACATCTGGGAATAACTCCTCCATAGTAAATTCCAGTTGAGTGGTCACTTCTACAGCAGTTAAATCTTGAGATATGTTTAACTGTGCTTCCTCTTGGACTTGCACCTCAATATTTGTAGTGGCAGGAGTAGGTGTGGACACTAGCTCCCCCTGAACCTGTGCAGTAATAAGAATATGAGCAATGTCTTTTATAGTAAAATACATTAGCTCCCCCTATACCTAAGAGGAAGTAGATACCTTTGGAGCAGAAGTGGAAACTGGCTCCCCCTGCATCTGTGCAGGTGTTGATACTTCCTGGACCACAGTTGAGTCAAGCTGTGTCCCTTCTTGTACTTGTTCAGATTCTTGATTTGGTGTAGGGGATTGCACAGGGGTGTCTGGCCTGCTCTCTTCAGGCACATCCTTGGACAGCACCCTATCCCACCTGGAGAATAATCTCATATCCATTCTTCTCATATGGTTAATCTTACTCCCTTGCAGCTGCTGCATCACATCAGGAATCACTCCAGTGAAGTACAGGCTCATGATCCTAGCCATGTTAGGCTTCTTGATTCCCTCTTTGATCTTGTCAAAGAGCACTCCTGACCAATCAGTAGGAATAGTAAAAACTATCCTGGTCATCAGGCTGAACATATAGGCAGAAATCCTATCATGTCCACCTGTCTTGCAGAGGATTACCTTTCCAACTACTTCAGACAAGAACTTCCCTTGCTGATTCATTCCCTTTCTGTTGAATGCAGCTCCAATCTTCAATCCTGAATCCAGGCCACACCATTGAAGGGCTTCCCTTGTCTTAGATATAGGAACTTCCTCTTCATTCTCAACCACTTGCAGTTGGAAGATCTTTCTTAAACTTCTTTGATTAATCTTTACCTTCGTCCCTTGAACAGTGGACTTAATCTTGAGGCCAGTAGAATGGACTGATGCAGAGATAAAGAACTCGTGCACCTCCTTCTTCCAGATCTTAGTTGGTTCTGAAATGAGAAATTCTAACCCTGATGCAGAGAGAAGGGTGATAACTCCTTGAACATCAGGCGGCGCCTCTGCAAAGGCCTGGCGCACTAACTCATATCCTTCATTGATGTTATCTTCAATCCTTGGCGCCATCGTTGTGTCGAGAAAGCTTGAGAGAAGAGAGAAAGAAAGACTGTCGACACAGGGTTTGAGTCTCGAAAACCTTGAAAGCGTGTCGACACAAAGAGCTTTTGACCTATTTATAGCTTCTGTTGAAAGAAGTTCAAAGGGCGCCAAAAACAGTCTAAATGTGTCGACACAGACGGAATGTGTCGACACAGGCTTCTATTAACTCGACATTTCTTCAGCCTACTATGTGTCGACACCAATTTGTGGTTATGTCGACACCTTGGATACATAGTAGAAAGACAGAAATTCTGTGTCGACACTAAGGACAAGTGTCGACACATATTCTGTAAGTGTCGACACCATAATTCTGGTTGAGTCGACATTACATTTCTGGTTAAGTCGACAATAAAACTCTTAAGTGTCGACACATATTCTCTGTGTCGACACAATATTTCTGACTTGTCGACATAATTTCTCTGAGTCGACACATTATTACTGAATGTGTCGACACATTCTTACTTAGCCAATTTCTGTAACTTCAATGTGTCCTTTTTAACACTTGATTATGTTGTTACTACTTTTACTTACTTATAAACCATTTCAATAGCATTGTTAATGATTTTGTTTAATACATTAATCAATGGTTAACATACCTAATTCAATTTTGAATTTATTGAATTTGGTTTCATCTAAAGGCTTAGTAAATACATCTGCTATTTGATAATCTGTTTTTACAAATTCCAATGAGATGTCACCTTTTTCTACATGTTCTCTAAGAAAATGATATTTGATTTCTATATGCTTAGTTCTACTATGAGAAACTGGATTATTAGCAATAGAAATAGCACTCTTAGAATCACATAAAAGGGGTGTTCTACTTACCTGAATACCATAATCTTTAAGCTGATGCTGCATCCATAATAGCTGTGCACAGCAGCTTCCAGCAGCAATATACTCTGACTCAGCTGTGGAAATTGCCACACTAGTCTGTTTTTTACTACTCCAAGATATTAGTCTTCCTCCCAGGAATTGACAAGTACCTGTAGTACTCTTTCTATCCTCTCTACATCCTGCAAAATCTGCATCTGAATAGCCTGTTAGTTGAAAATCTCTATTCCTAGGGTACCAAAGACCTAGAGTAGGAGTGCCCTTTAGATATCTCAGAATCCTTTTGACTGCAGTATAATGAGATTCTTTAGGGCAGGCTTGGTACCTAGCACAGACACATGTTGCATACATAATGTCAGGTCTACTAGCAGTGAGATATAGTAGAGACCCAACTATTCCTCTATACAATGATTCATCAACAGGTTTACCTGCCTCATCTTTGCATATTGGCATACTTGTCCCATAGGAGTTCTCATGGAGGAGGATGACTCCATACCATATTTCTTAATTAATTCCTTGGTGAACTTAGACTGGGATATGGACAATCCATCATCAGTCTGTCTTACTTGGAGTCCCAAGAAGAACTTAAGTTCTCCCATACTGCTCATCTCAAACTTCCCTTGCATAAGTTTGGCAAACTTTTTACAAAGGTTGTTTTCAGTAGATCCAAAGATTATGTCATCAACATAGATCTGGACTAAGATGATCTTTCCTTTGGATTCCCTAAGGAATAGAGTTTTGTCTATCTTTCCTCTTGAGAATTTATTCTCAATGAGGAAGGTAGACAGGGTTTCATACCAAGCCCTTGGAGCTTGTTTTAACCCATACAAAGCTTTCCTAAGCTTATACACAGAATCAGGTTTAAGAGGATCTACAAAACCTGATGGCTGCTCTACATATACTTCTTCTTTAAGATCACCATTCAGAAATGCTGACTTCACATCCATCTGGTATACTTTGAAGTCTTGGTAGGCTGCATAGGCAAGGAACATTCTGATTGCCTCCAGCCTTGCTACTGGAGCAAAGGTTTGATCAAAGTCAATCCCTTCTTCCTGCCTGTATCCTTTTGCAACCAATCTTGCTTTATTCTTTACTATTATTCCACTTTCATCTAGCTTGTTCCTATAGATCCACTTAGTTCCAATTATGTTGTGGCCTCTTGGTTTAGGAACAAGCTCCCAGACTTTGCACCTTCTAAATTGATTCAGCTCCTCTTGCATAGCATCAATCCAGTGCTGGTCTTGGATAGCTTCTTCAAACTTCTTAGGTTCCATTTGGGACAAGAAACTAGAATGCAAAACTGTGCTTTGATTTCTGCTTCTAGTTTGCACTCCTTGTCTTGGATCACCAATTATCTGATCAGTAGGATGATCTCTTAGATATCTTATAGCTGGAGGTAGATTCCCTTCAGGTTGTGCATCTCCAGCTTCTTCATTCTGCTGTTCCTCTTGGTTTTCATCAGCTTCCATTATCTCTTGTACTCCCCCTGGACAGCAGCCTTCATTTTCCAATGCTCCCTCTTCCTTTGAAGCTTCAGCAATGGAGAGCTTGTCCATCTTCTTGCTTATACCTGTTGAGTCATTTGATCTACAAGACAACTCACAATTGATTAATCTTGTTTCATCAAATACAACATGCACAGATTCTTCAACAACTTGAGTAGTTAAGTTGAAGACTCTATAGGCCTTACTATTTGTGCTGTACCCAACAAATATCCCATCCTGGGATTTGGCAGCAAACTTAGTCAAATATGACTTGCCATTGTTAAGTATATAGCATTTGCAACCAAAGATCCTAAAATAGGATAGGTTTGGTTTTCTGCCTTTCACAATCTCATAGGGAGTCTTTCTGTGGCCTTTGGTGATAGAAGCCCTATTGATGACATGACAAGCAGTGTTAACTGCCTCAGCCCAAAAATATTCTGGGAGAGAGGTGTCACTCAATAGAGTTCTACCAGCTTCAATTAATGTTCTATTCTTTCTTTCAGCAATACCATTTTGCTGAGGTGTTCTAGGTGAGGAGAACTCTTGGAAAATCCCAAAGTCTATACACAAGTTTGTTATGCTTTCAGATTGAAACTCAGTACCATGGTCACTTCTAATTTTGACCACTGTACTATTCAGTTCATTCTGAATTTGCTTTACAAAATTAAATAATACACTTGGGGTTTCAGATTTTTGTCTCAGAAAGAACACCCATGTAAATCTAGAATAGTCATCTACAACCACTAGAGTGTAGACCTTCCTACCTAGACTGTGAACTGGCATAGGACCAAAAAGATCCATATGCAAGAGGTATAAGCACCTCACAGAATCCTTGTTTTCAAGGCTTTGAAATGAGGTTTTTGTCTGCTTGCCCTTTTGACAAGCTGAGCATACCCCTTCCTTTATACACTTAACTTGAGGCCCATTCCTCACTAGTTCTTTACTAAAGAGTTGGCCAATTGTCTTGTAGTTTAGATGAGCCAATCTCTTGTGCCACTTAACACAATGAGAAGCATTGTCATCAGCTACAAGACAAATGGGGGATGCCTTATTCTCACATTCAAAATTAAGGCAATACACATTTCTCTTCCTATACCCAGTCAATATGATCTCTTGATCACTTGACCTTTTGATATGACATCCATCCTTACCAAATGAAATGTCATATCCTAGATCACTCAGCTGGCTTATGCTTATTAGATTATGTTTCAAACCTTTTACATAGGCCACTTGGGTGATAGTAATTAGGTTTGAAGAGATGTTACCAAATCCTTTGATGACTCCTTTTTCAGATCCACCAAAGATCACTTTATGTCCATCTTTGACAGATGAATACTCCTTCAGCAGCCCCTTTGTTCCAGTCATGTGCCTGGAACAACCACTATCCAAGTACCATATAGGGGCATGGTAACTTGGATTCACCTGCAATACAGAATTACTTACCCTTAGAACCCAAGTAAGTCTTGGGTCCTTGGTTCAGGTTAGCCTTAATAAAGTTATCATAACCTCTTCTAACAGGTAGACTCTTATTCTTTATAACACTTGTGTTATACCAGCAGTCCAATGCAAAATGACCCCTCTTGCCACAGCACCAACATTCAAACTTATTGTATCTAGATCTAGATACATCCTTGTCAGAAGCATTTCTGTTCATTGCTGGTGCTGTTGCAACTTCACCTACTGATTTCTTAAAACCATAGGGTTTATGACCATAGGTAGGCCTGCTTGCCTTAACACCCTTGTTCTTCAGAACATTTGTCTTAATATGATCCTGAATGTCTTCATGATCATATATGTTAGAAGGCACTTTCTCCTTACCAAACCTTATGGGGACTGAAAGGTTTAGTGGCTGAATAGGGGCTTTGCCTTTCCTCTTGAATCTGCCAGCCCTGGAGTTACCCTTAAATCCTAATCCAGCCTTACCCTTCTGAGTGACAAATTCATCTATCAAGGGTAAGACAGATTTTGGCTTAGAGTAACTAGCCACTAAATCCCTTTCAATTCTAAGTCTGTCCTCCAGACTCTTTACTTGATCATTAGTATAATTAATTGTGCCCATCTGAATAATAGTTATATTCTTCAGCTTGGCAATTTCAGCTAACTTTTGATCAAGGACTTTTTCTAACTCAGTTGTTGCAACCCTTAGATCAGCAATTTCCTGAGCCTGTGATTTAACCAGGTTCTTGCTTTTCTTAAGGGCCTGCAACAGGTCCCCATACTTGTCTATCAATTGATAGACATCTCCTTCAGATCCAGATACATCTTCATCACTTGATGCAGATGTAGCTGATTCTTCACTTGTATTACAAACAGATGTACAAGAAGGACAGTTTACCTCATTAGAACCAGACTGATTCTGGCATAGGTCCTCTTCTGATCTAGTCATCAAACCCATGCATTGATGTTCATTGATGGAGTCTAGCAACTGCATAAACTCCTCTTCCTCAGATGCAGCATATAATCCAATATATGCTTCAGCTTCAGATCCTGATTCTGAAGTTGACTGGTCTGACAGACTTTTATCTTTCTTTGCTACAAAGGATTTCTCCTTCTTGCCTTTCTGATAAGTCTTCTTCTTTTCTGAAGATTCCTTCCTTTTGTCAGGACAATCAGCCACTACATGTCCAGGCCTATTGCAACAATAGCAGACAATCTTTGAAGTAGTGGCTTTGCTGGGCTTTGACCTGCTTTTCTCTTTCCTTGATGACCTTCTCTTCTGATAATAGTCATCTACTTGCTGTGATGAGGAAGGCCTAGACTTCCATTGCTTCTTTTTCAAGAACCTTTGAAATTGCCTAGTGAATGCAGCAAAGTCTGCATCTGAATCACAGCTGACTGAACCCTTATCTGAATTTTCAGAACTACCTTCTTCAACTTCCTTAGGAGGAGATGGTGATTTCCTCCTATTCTTTCTAGTGGCTTCAGCATTAAATGCCACAGTCTTTTCTCTATGCTCTCCTCTTGAGTTTCTTTCCTCCTCCTTCCTTACCATAAGTTGCATTTCATAGGATAGCAACTTTCCAAACAGAGTTGGAGGAGATATCTCTGCCAATTTTGCCACTTCTCTTATGGCACAGATCTTTGTATCCCAATCCTTTGATAAGGATCTTAAGAATTTGTCATTCAGTTCATAGGTACTGAAGACTCTTCCATAGGATATTAGCTCATTCACAATTCTATAGAATTTCTTATAGCACTCAGTTATGCTATCAGATTTTCCTTGTCTAAAACTTTCATACTCCTGATTTAGCATAGATTTTCTGTCCAGCCTTACTTCTTCAGATCCCTCCATGTAGACAATCAATGTGTCCCACATCTCCTTGGAGGTCTTGCAGTGAATCAGATTCTGAAATGTTGAATCATCTATGGCACTGACAATGATGTTCTGTGCCCTTTTGTCCATGGTTGCCAAGATGATTTCATCCTTGGTCATTTCAGAATAAGTCTTTGGTGTTTGGATATTTGCATCAAGAACAGATATCTTCATTGGTATGAAGGGGCCTTCCTGTACTGTGATGTAAATCCTTGGGTCAGATGCTTCCATAAACAATCTGACTCTTTCTTTCCAGATCCCAAAGATTTCCTTCTTGCATATGGGTAATTTCATTGACCCTAGCTCCTTATGATTCTCTCCAGAACCCATCTTCTTGATTCTTGAATCTGCCTATCAGATCTACCTCAGACTGTTAAGTCCTTTTTGAGGAACCTCCCTCTGATACCACTTGATAGTTTAACTTTCAAGGCAGCCTAAACACCTAGAGGGGGGGGGGGGGTGAATAGGTTCTGCTTCTCTTTCTAAAACTTCTAGGCAGAATTCAATTTAATAACTAATATAATAAACACAGCAATCACAGAAAACAAAAACATCACAGATTGCACTATGTTTTATAGTGGTTCCCCAAGGTCTGGGTACATCCACTTTCCCCCTTCACCTATCTAGCAGTATGCTAGATTCGGCCAAACTTCCACTTATCTCAGATCAATAGATCTTACAACTCAGAACCCAACTGGTTCCTACAACTCAGGCACAACTGCCCTACCTCAGCCTTGCCCCAAGGCCTACAACTCAGAGAATATCCTTCTCCTACACTCAGGCAAACAGCCCTACCACTCAGAGTTCAACACTCTTACACTCAGCCTTTATAACATAGGCTTACAACTCAGATCTGTATAAACAAATCCTACAGAAATATAGAAAAGATTGTTTTAATTGTCTTGCCAAAGTTGAGAGAGAAAAGGCAATGACAATTCTTGATCAGCTGATGCAATCAACTGTTTCTTAGCCTTCTTCAAAGCTTCTTGAAAATGTACTTAGCTGAGTTGATTCCAAACAGCTTCTTGAGAATCCACTGGTGGATTCTTTCTTCTTCTTCAAATTCTGACTTGATCTCTCTCTATCCAGAACTTTGAATGATTCTTCTGAATTCTGATTAGAACTCTTCTTAGATCTATCCTTAGATAGTCTTCTTAGATCTCCCGGAGAAGATCTTCTTAAGTGCCTAGCACTTTCTTGAAATGAGTAGAATTGTAATCCTTCTCCACTTTCTGATCCAATGTATTTCAAAAGGTCAGTTCTATATGTTGTTGTTTTTTTTTTCTTCTGAATCTGTCTATTTATAGACATTCTTCATGGTAACCGGCTGATCCGGTTTCTAACCGTTTTCTGACAAGTCTGACAACTTCAGTTAACCGGTGATAACCCACAGCTGTCAAGTCTTCAAACAAGTCCTGTGCCTTAGTCTTGAATCACAAGTTGTTGAAACAGTCTGTTAGAAAGTGTCGAGACAATCTGTCTATTTGTGTCGACATAATTGACTTTGGTGTCGACACAGTCTTCAGTGATGTCGACTAAGTTGCCTTTGAGTCGACACAGCTTCTTCTGCAAATAACTTGATCTTGACTCTTCAGTGTGTCGACACAAGTCCTGTGTGTCGACACAATTGTTGTAGAATCATAACTTTAGTAAGTGTCGACTTAGCCTTCAGGTGTCGACACATTCATTTTTTTAACTCTGCTATTATGTGTCGACTTAATCACAATGTGTCGACACATTCTGCTGGTGTCGACTAACTTGAGGTCGACTATTTTCTTCTGTGTCGACACATTCAGATGATGTCGACAATCTTGAGATCAACTATATTCTTCTGTGTCGACACATTCTCCCAATGTTTGAGGTCGACGCTTTTTCTTCTGTGTCGACACAATTTCCCAGTATTGTGTCGACTCTTTTTCTGTGTCGACACAAATTCCCAGTGTTGTGTCGACTTACTTCTTCTATGTCGACACTTTTTCCCAGTGTAGTTGTAGACTAACTGCTATGTGTCGACACTGCTTCCCAGTGTTGTGTCGATTATTTTCTTCTGTGTGTCGACACTGCTTCCTTTGTGTCGACACTTGGACTTAGAATTTTTCTGCATACTTTATCAATTCTCCACCTGCACATGTCAACTTAAAACAACATCAAATACACCTTGATGTATATCATTGAGCTAAGTTGGGCTTCTTCAAATCAGGTACACATTTTCCAATGTACCCAACAGTTTTAGTCCCACATCTCTTATTTGTATTCTCTCTTCTCTCCTCCATTCTATATAAGGGAGGCCATACCTTTATAATAGAGACCTTTTTCTGATAATAAAATTTCAGTTATACCATTTCCGGCTTGTTTTAGTTCGCTTCTAACATGGTATCAGAGGCAGCGATCCTTTCCTCCTGATTCTGTGCTTCTCTCTGTCCGCGCGGCTTGCTTCTCTGGCTTGCGCCCTGTCCGCGCGGTCTCCTTGTCGTTGCCCTCTGTGTGCGCGACCTGTTGCCTTGTTCACTGCGACCTGTCGCCTTGTTCGCCGCGACCTATCGCCGTATGCCTTGCCTCCTCCTGTTTGCTCTTGCTCTGGTCGTCGCGACCTGTTGCCTAGTTCGCCGCGACCTGTTGCCTAGTTCGCCGCGACCTATTGCCGTGTGCCTTGCCCTCTCTCGTGCTTCTGTTCGAGCGGACTGTCTGCTTGCCGCTCGACTTCTTCCCCTTTGCTTGTTACTGTGGCTTGGTCGTGGTCTCTCTGGCCGCTGGTGTCTGACATCCTGACCGCTGCAGTTCCTCTTCTGCCTATCCGCGCGGCTTGTTTTCTAACCGCGCGGCTTCCTGTTGTTTGCTCTTATGGCTCTTTCTGATGCTTCTACTGCCACCACTCCTGCCGCCACCCCTGTAGCCAATCCGTCTCCTCCTCTACCTCCTACTCCTTCCGGGAACATTGGCACCGTTTCCAAGCTTGTCGGCTCCAACTACCCGGATTGGAGCGTCTCTTTCACCTTTCTCCTTCGCTCGCAACGCAAACGCCACCATCTCGTTGATAACCCTCCTCCTACCACTTCCCCTCTCTTTGATGACTGGGATGCGAGTGACGCTCTTGTGCGTACTTGGGTCGCTAACAGTCTATCCGATGAATGCCTTCCCATCATCCGTCATGATGAGACGGTGAAGGCCGCTTGGCTTCATCTTGCTGCTTTGTATTCCAAAGGGGCTCAGACGTCCCGCATCTATACGTTGTATGCGGACCTCTTTGCCCGGCCTACCTTGTCTCCTGCTGCTGCCTACCAACAAGTTCAAGCTCTTGGGGCTGAGATTCTTCAGAATCGCCCTTTTCTGCGGATCTGGCTCAACAACACAAGCACTTCCAGGAGCTTCTGGTTGTGTGTTATCTGCTTCGTCTTCCTGACACTTATGACATGATCCGCCAACAAATTCTGGGTGAGGCGGAATCCCCTACCTTAGATGCCACCGCTGCTCGCATCGCCGCTGTCACCTCTCTCCTTCAACGCCCGCTTCTACCCGCTCCTTCTCCTCCGGATAACTATGCTCATCAAACTCAGCGGAGTGGCTCTGGTAGCCGCAGTCATCAGTCTGGCGGACGTCCTTCTTCCCGCTATCTCTGCTCTCACTGCGGCCGCACCGGACACACTCTTGACCGCTGCTGGACAAAACATCCCCATCTTCGCCCCTCGGGTGACTCTTCCGCCTCTTCTTCCAAACCGTCTGCTTCCGTGGTCACATCATCAGGTAGTGCCCATGTAGTCGCTCAAGGTAAATGGCTTATCGACTCCGGTGCTACTAATCATATGACGGGCAATCCTCAGTGCTTCTCTCTCCTCGAACAGCATGATCGGTTGCCCCCGGTCCTCATTGCAGACAGTTCTCCCTCCCCGGTTCATGGGTCGGGAGTGGTTCATGTTACTCCGTCCCTTCGGCTAGAGGACACTCTCTATGTGCCCAAGTTTCCGTGCAATCTGTTGTCGGTTACTTCTTTGTGCAAGCAGCTTCAATGTTCTGTAACGTTTACTCCATCTTCTTGCTCTTTTCAGGATCCGAGCTCCCAGCGGACGATTGCTACTGGGACTGAGAGCGGCGGCCTCTACTTCCTCGACAACGTTTCCGCTTTGTCCGCCTTCTCTTCTTCTTGTACGGATCTTCTCCAGTGGCATCTCCGTCTCGGTCATCCTCCACCATGGCTTCTGCATTAGCTTCTGCCCCACCTCCCTCCCTCCACTACTCCTCTCCACTGCGAAGCATGTCAACTTGGCAAGCATCATCGTTCCTCCTTCCCGCCGAAGCAAGGTCGGGGCTCTACCCGTCCGTTTGATCTAGTCCACTCCGATATCTGGGGACCTGCTCCTACCCTTACTATTGGTCGGGGTAGTTCTTATTTTGTAACTTTTATTGATGATTTTTCTAGATGTACTTGGGTGTATCTCTTACAAGATCGCTCTGAACTTTTTAATGTATGGACCTCCTTTTATCATTTAATCAAAAATCAGTTTGGTGTTAGTGTTAAAACTTTTCGCTCTAATAATGCAAAAGAATACTTAAGTCATGCTTTTACCTCTTTCTGTGTACAACATGGCGTTATTCATCAGACAAGTTGTGTCTATACATCCCAACAAAATGGGGTGGCGGAACGCAAAAACCGTCACCTCCTCGATGTTGCTCGCACATTAATGACTCAAATGCATGTCCCTCGCTCATATTGGGGCTATGTTGTTCTTCTTGCTTGCTATCTCATCAATCGCATTCCCTCCTCCGTTCTCCAGGGAAAAACCCCTTTTTCCATCCTTTATCCTGGCAAGGAGCCTTTTCCTCTCCCTCTCCGAATCTTTGGGTGCACTGCTTTTGTGCATGTCCCATCTGCCACCCGTGATAAGCTCTCCCCTCGCTCCACCAAATGTGTTTTTCTGGGGTACTCGGTCACTCAGAAAGGCTACTGCTGCTTTGATCCTGTTCTTCGTAAACAGTTTGTCTCCGCTGACGTTACCTTCTTCGAGAATGCCTCCTACTTCTCGGATGACTCCTCTTCTCTTCCTCCCACCTCGGATTCTCCTGTTATTCCGTTCGTTCCCTCGTCTCCTACTGCGATATCCGCTCCTCCTCCGTCTCCGCCCACTCCTCTCCCTCCGCCTCTCTCTCAGCCTCCATCTCCCTCATCTCCGCTGCCGTCGCTCTCTCCTCCCGGGCCAGCTCTCTCTGCCACGGATGCTCTGGATGCCGAGGAGCACGCCGACCTGGATCTTCCTGTAGCTCTTCGCAAAGGGGTGCGGACGTGTACCCTACACCCCCTTGCTGCTGTTGTTTCATATGATCGTCTTACCCCTTCTCGCAGGGCCTTTGCACTGGCTATCTCTGCTACTACCACACCTCGTTCCTACCAGGAGGCCCTGGCCATTCCTCACTGGAAGCTAGCCATGGATGAGGAAATGGCGACCCTCACAGAGCGGGGTACCTGGACTCTTGTCCCTCCTCCCCTTGATACAGATGTTGTTGGCTGTCGATGGGTCTTTGTAGTCAAGTTTGGCCCAGATGGCACTGTAAACCGTTACAAAGCTCGTCTGGTGGCTAAGGGCTTTACTCAAACCTATGGGGTTGATTACTTTGACACCTTCTCTCCCGTGGCTCGTCTCAGTACTATACGGGTCCTTCTCTCTGTGGCAGTCAACAAAGACTGGCCCCTTTCCCAGCTGGATATCAAGAATGCCTTCCTTTATGGTGATCTTCAGGAGGCCGTCTACATGGAGCAACCTCCAGGGTATGTTGCTCAGGGGGAGACACGAGTCTGCCGGCTACAAAAGGCAATCTATGGCCTCAAGCAGAGCCCTCGAGCTTGGTTTGACAAATTCAGCGGCATCGTGGCGGCCGTTGGTTTTGCTCGCAGCGCTGCTGATCACTCTCTATTTATTCGCAAAACCTCTTCGGGACTGGTGGTTCTTGCAGTATATGTGGATGATATTCTTCTCACTGGTGATGACTAGGAAGGGGTAGCCTTGACAAAGCGGCATCTTCGCCAACATCTAGTCACGAAAGATATGGGTTCTCCGAAGTACTTTTTGGGGATCAAAATCTCTCGGAAGCCCAACTCTTTAGTCCTCTCTCAGCGTAAGTATGCTCTTGATATTTTAAAAGAAGCAGGATTGACTGGGGCCAAACCTGCCCGTTGTCCCATGGCTGTTGGAGAAGACAAAACCTGGACAGATGGTTCGCCTCTTCTTTCAGATGCTTCACGGTACAGGCGTCTAGTTGGTAAGCTCATATACCTCACCGTGACTAGGCCTGACATCTCCTATGCTGTGGGCAAGGTGAGTCAATTCATGCAAGCTCCCAGAGAGTGCCATCTACAGTCCGCCTTGCGGATCTTGGAGTACGTCAAAGCAGCCCCTGGGAAAGGATTGCTCTTTCAGAAGAATGATCATCTGAGGGTTGAAGCTTACTCAGATGCGAGTTACGCTGATGACAAAGGGGACCGCAAGTCTACCTCCGGTTTCTGTACCTTTGTTGGGGGCAATCTGGTAAGTTGGAAGAGCAAGAAGCAATCTGTTGTCTCCAGGTCCAGTGCTGAAGCTGAGTATCAGAGTATGGCATCGACCACTTGCGAGCTAAAGTGGCTACGGGG
Source organism: Platanthera zijinensis (assembly GCA_039513925.1). Taxonomy (NCBI): domain Eukaryota; kingdom Viridiplantae; phylum Streptophyta; class Magnoliopsida; order Asparagales; family Orchidaceae; genus Platanthera; species Platanthera zijinensis. The sequence continues at coordinate 45,765,608 of CM077091.1, forward strand.
CTCTCATGTTGGATTTAGGAGAGGTCTACAACCATCCTCTACCTATGTTCTGTGACAACAAGGCTGCTATATATATCTCCAAAAATCCAGTCTTCCATGAGAGAACCAAACACATTGAGGTCGACTGTCATTTCATTCGTGAAGAGATTCTGAAGGAACAAATTTGCACTCCCTTCGTCACGTCTGAAAAAGAGCTGGCTGACATTTTCACCAAGCCAGTATCCGCCTCATTTCTTCATATATGTGACAAGTTGGGCATGATCGACATATATGCTCCAGCTTGAGGGGGAGTGTTGAAGTTGAGACCGGGCAGTCTGTCGGTCTGGCTTGGCGGGTTATTGACCGGGCGGTCTGGCGGTTTGCCTTCAGCGGGTTGGTTGCTGTGTTGAGGTCTGAGGTCCAAGCGGTCTAGCGGTCTGTTACTGGCGACTAGGAGACCGGGTGGTCTAACGGTCTCACTTGGCGGCTTGTCTCTCTCTCTGGCAGTGGCCGAGCGGTTAGCCCTTCTGTCTAACCGCGCGGCTTGTTCCGGTCTGTTGTTCTAGCCGCACAGATTCTTTTGTATAGTTTTAGTCCCACATCTCTTATTTGTATTCTCTCTTCTCTCCTCCATTCTATATAAGGGAGGCCATACCTTTGTAATAGAGACCTTTTTCTGATAATAAAATTTCAGTTATACCATTTCCGGCTTGTTTTAGTTCGCTTCTAACATAATCATAATGGAGTGGAGGAGGGGAGATGAGCAGAAAAGCATATAAAGGAACACAAGTAAAGGAAGAACACTTTTATTAATAAAAAAAGGGCAAGTTACACTATTGAAATTGAAATTACAAGTGCATGAAAATTAAATCCTATTCTAGCCCTACAATTAGCACTAAGCAAGAGCAAAGATTACAAAGAAAGCTAAAGCAACTAAATATTAAACCATGATTAAACACAAATTACAAAGGAAGAGAGAGAGAGAGAGAAAGCATAAAAAACTCAAGAACCAAAGGGGCAGCACCTCCCCCTCTCAACAAAAGCTTCCTGAAATGGAGAGGGGGGGGTCTCAATTTATAGAAATTTTTCTCGGGTTGGTCACGCCCACCGACACGCCCTAGGGGGGGGGGCGTGTTGTAAGACCCCCCTTTTTTTTTCTTTTTCAACCACCGGGGTCTTAGCCCAGAACTGCCGCTTTGCGGTGGCACCGACTCACGGGAAGGTCGCCACTACAAAACGCCAATTCTGCCGGCCCTTTTCGATCGCAGAATAGTAGCATAATAAAGTAAGAGCAAGTCCACAATAATCACATGTATATAAATAAATCTCCACGAAGGGAGTGTCCACAATATATCAGAGTACTGCAAATACGGGCTTAGGCCCGGTACATCATATCCTCACTACAAGTCACTCGCGGAAGCAAAACTAAAACTAAGCATCACCGTAACTATCACTGAACTGAGAGCACCCAAGCTGGACTGGCCCATCTCCACCGACTCTGTACTCTGCTGGTATTGTATCTCTGGGTGCCTCTTCCTATTCGGCCTGCCGTCGCCGCCTCGCGATCTACGTCTGCGTCTACGTCTTCGGCCTCTTGGTTGCTGAGATGGTGGGGTCCCACCCATCAAGGGGCATTTAACCCGTGTGTGTCCCGGCTGGTGACAATGGTAATAAGGTCGCGGGGCCATCTCTGTCAGAAACTGCAACACCTGTGACCCATCCATATGGTACACCTAAAATGTTGTGGTTCGAAAACCGTTAGTCATAAAGACTAAGCCCTATCATCCCCTACCCCTTCCCCCATGGCTCCTAGGTACCGAGCGGAGAGGAAGAAAGGGAAGGACATGAAGGTGGAGAATAGTCAAGCAGGTGACGATGGACCTAACTAGCAAGTTATAACAGGTGAACAGTATAAATGTTGTAATAGGTAGAGAAAATAATAATTAGCAATTTATATAAAATGGTAGCTAGAGAACAGTAAGTAAACAAGCAAGTAGATAAGTAAGTAACCTTAATTTATATGAATGCCCATACAAACTTATAAGTTAAGGGATCTTCTACAAGGCTCCCATCGTATAAGAAGTCCCATACCGATTTATACGTTGGGGTGTCGGTTATATGCAAATATGAGTGTAGTGATATGCTATGCCATGATTCATGCAAGTGCAACTCACGCACACGACTCCATGCGCACAGACCTTTAGTTCCCCCTGTTCGGGAGGCTAGCTTCACCCCCAGGAACCTCCATTGTGGCAAAACGGAGATAGTGAGTCGGGCCCCCCACTCCTAGGCGGGTAACCACACTACCAGGCCTAGCCCTTCCGTATGCCCCTAGAAGAACACAACCTAGAGTATCCGCGTACTGCTGCTGGATGTACCCTCCAGACTTTTCGCCGAGTCATCGTACCGCTGTCGGTGTGATCGATCGCCTAGTACCGATGACCCACCACTTTTATTCTGTACTCCAACCCTCGAGCCCGCGGCCCCCCGGACAGTCCCGTCCGTGCATCTACCTTCAGAGCTACTGTCTGAATGGCAACAAGTCCTATTTTTCTACTTTCCTAGCTATCGGGGAGTGTAAATGTGCAACCCTAGTTATACTAGTTGCTCTTTTAAATTATTATTCCTATGGTTTACGTTAGCCCAGGACTGCCCCCGGTATACCCCGTGAAGGGCTCTCAAGGGGCACTAGGAACCAAGACGGCGGCATTACGGCCCGAAGTTCCCTTCCACAAGGCACTTATTATAATTGGTTGACCTCCCTTAACCCGATCCTCTTTAGTTACTTTAGTTCTAACCCTAGAGTATTAAGACTCTTCCTCTTCTTTCCGGGATGGACGATCTTTCGTCGTTCCCGTACTCCCTTGTCCTAACCAGTCTCACACTCTACTTATCCTGACTTCCAATGATGAACTCAATCTTAATTTGCCCTACCAACCATCAACTACCAGAATTCCGTGGTTTTACTATATGCAGACCATCCCAAGCTAAATGAGGTACACAAGGGGGAGGTACTCCAAATTGTCTTCCAAATCTCCTATAAAATTTGATGGAGGTCTATCATGACATAATTAGCTTAAATCCAGAAATTTATAATTTTCCTATTTAAGCTGATATTTATTTAATTTTTCCCAAAGATTGGCCATGGGTAATTTTAAACATGAACTACATGATATTCTTAAGTAATGGCCACCCAAAAATTATATTCATTAAATAACAGGAAGATAACCTCAAATACAAATTCTCAGAATTTTATAGAAAGTATTTAACCTCTAAATAATTTATTCAGTATAATCACGTTAATCCTACTTAATGAAGGAAGTACAGAGATTATTCATCTAAAAATTATAGAAAAATCACTAGTCAGTAGTATGATATATAAAACATTTTTGTGCAGAGAATCATAATTTTACTAGCTTGTTAAACACCACTAAAGATTTAATCAAATAATCAAGGTGAAACATACTTAAAGAAGCAAGCCTTAGAATTAATCTTCCAAAAATCCCATAAAAATTCACAGAGATTTAAAATCATAATAAACGTTCTCTGCCTAAATCTCATCAATTTCCAGGAAGTATGTATTCCATAATAAATTTTCTAAGCAAATCATACAACTACTATGTCATTAAAGGAGTATCCAAAATAATGATCATAAAATTCATTAGAAAAATATCCAGAGCTTGTACCATCCCTATAATGCACTCTACCCAATTCTTATCACTTTTCAATGTGATTTTAGTGTCATTTCCTATCTCTACCACCACCACCACCTCTGTTGAGGTGAGGGCTACCGTCGGACGGCGGCACAGCCGCCGGAGAGGCGGTTTCCGGCGAACCCGCCACCATGCAAATTTCGGAAAAGCATGGAAACGCTCACCCGATCCGGCTCTTTTGAGCCCGATATCTCTCCTAATGATTTCTAAGATCTATCCATAGAAGAAAGAGTAGAGGAGGACATTATTCATGGTTTGACGACGAGATGGACGTTGGACTGTCATGGCGCGGTGGTGGCGTCGTCGGAATTCTTCTATAGCAAGGGGGAAGTCTGAAACAGTTTGAGGGAGTGTAACCTTTTTCCTCTTGCTCTTAGGAGTCTTTTATAGATCAGCAAATGGGGGGAAAAAGGATGAAACGTTCGCGTCCATTAATAATTCTCTTAAGGACGTTTCAGTTATAACGAATGGCAGTTGAAACGCTGGAGCTGAAGAGTTGTTTGCCAGGTGGCAATTTCCTATTGGACCCACTTTTCCTTAATTATTAACATAATTAAAGTAGGGAACGACCCATAAATACTCTTGATTTTCATTCCCATAGTTAGAATTTATTATGGGGTCGATTACCGAAATTTCCAGTCTGGCTGACGTTTCGGCCTTGGTCACGGGCGTGACACATAGGTCACGGGCGTGACAGGCCCGGTTAGCCAATTCTGGGTTCGACGATCGTCGAACTGAGATCGACGATCGTCGAAGGGTGGTCACGGGCGTGACACCCGGGTCACGGGCATGACATGCCTGGTGACTAGTTCTGGTTCGACGACGTCGAGCTGAAATCGACGATCGTCGAGCGTGTCACGCCCTATGTCACGGGTGTGACATTATTGGTCACGGGCGTGACATGCCCGTGAGGCCAATTTTGGGTCGACGAACGTCGAGCTGAAATCGACGATCGTCGAACATGGTCACGCCCTATGTCACGGGCATGACATTGGGGGTCACGGGCGTGACAGGGTCAAGGTAATTTCCGCGCTCGGCGGCCGTCGCGCTGAGATCGACGATCGCCGAAGGGGTCACGCCCCTTGGTCACGGGCGTGACACCTGGGTCACGGGCGTGACAGGGCCAGGTTGAAAATTCTACGCCCGACGATCGTCTCCCTGAGATCGACGATCGTCGAATGAGTCACGCCCCAGGTCACGGGCGTGACGGGTCAGTCACGGGCGTGACCAACCCGTGACCCGAAATCCTGGTCGAATTATTTCGGTTTTTGGGCTTCCTAGGGTTCTATCACGACCAACCGACTCCTAGGGGTCTAGCCGGAAATGGGATGTTACAAATCCCAATAAACAAAACAAAGATTTCGTCCCCGAAATCAAGGTTAAGCCTACGGGACTCGATCGGGAAAAGGAAGCTTGTAACATCCCATGAAAGTTGAAAGATCTACATCTCTGCGTTATGTTTGCAGTGTGCAGTTTTGATTCTAAGAACCATTCGTCCAATTGACTAGGTATATATCCCAATAAACAAAAGATCAGCCCCTATCCTTGAAAATTTCAGTCCTACTGGTTTTAAAACAGGAACACAAATTGGTTGTCCAGAGGGGTTATGAGGTATACATGACCGAAAAGTTCTGGACACTTCAGTCGCATCAAGTCCTGTGGCTCCCATGTATGCTCCTCCTGTCCATGATTGTTCCACAGAACCCTGACTAACGGAACCTTCTTCCATCGCAAGACCCACACTGTCGTGTCATCGATCTCGATAGGCTCCAAGTTGACTGACGATTCAACACAATCGTCTTGGGCACCCCGTGCTAACGAACAGCTACTCACCATTCTTATGAAACACCCTCAAGAGTTTTCTTTCGGGTCGAGGTGACGCCAACCAACTCGTCCAGTCTATCCTCGACGCTCCCTTTACCATTGGGCCTGGGGTGGGGACGACGAATCCTGAAATCTCCAATTATGCCTTCGTACTTCCATTATATCTCAGGCAGTGGCTGTAATAGTTTCCCAAAAATTCTTTCACTTAGCCTTCAACAACTGAAGGACCTCACCGTGCATCACAAAACCCATGACACTTTTATTCACTCCAGGGGGTAGATGTTCTGAGATACACCACACTTCCGGTAATTTAATTTCTCATTTGTGTGTGTAGGCAACAGATCTATAAAATCTCCACACGATGATTGTCCTATTCCTTCGAGTACGCCCAAAATCAATCAATTCAACCTTACGGGTTATATTTAAGGTATCTGTCTTTCAATATATTGTTTGCTCACATCGTGTAGTTTCCTAGAGTCATCGTACTTCCGATGATATAACATAGCGATCTAGTCTTATCTTTGCCCGAACAACGTCGAATTATGTCAAATTCAATCTCACTATTCCAAATTCGGGCTAAGAAAACTAAGTCAATCCTATTTGCCAATAAACAAAAGTTTAGCCCCCAATAAACAAAAGATAAGCCCCTACCTACCTTGGGCTAAGCATCTTTTATATTACCATGTTATCTCCGTCCCAGTTGGGTGCACCATCCCTAGGGCATCAATCTTCGACTTGGGGTTCCACCCTGAAATTCGTCGATATACCCCGTACTTCAAACACTTTGAGTCACATTTTCGACAACCTTGTCCGAGTCAAGATGTTCCCAATCCCAAATGGGTATCTTCCGAACTTGTATTCCTATCCGACCCTCAGTGTTTGTCTCGGTGGTTGCCTCCAAGTAATTCTTGTCACAGGTATGTGGGATAAAGCTTCTTTTCTTCTACCCTCTGTTAATAAATCATTGGCCTCAATTCTCCTTAAGGTCGTCCTACCGGTTTGAGTAATCGTTGATTGGGATAGTAGGGACACCAGAGTTTTACGTCTTAGGTAGTTATTCTCGTGCTAAACTCCTCCTTTATTCTCTTTGGGTATCTCCTTACCTTAACCAAATTCATACACAAGGTCTATTTTGAACTAGGGCACTCTATAAATTGTCATGGTTAGTCACGAGTCCTAGTTGGTTGAGTCTAAATCGTATAACTAGATAATTATGTGAAATGTTCTCTGCCGCCGGAGGTGTTCCCTACTGGGGGCAGGGTAGGCCACAGGCTACAAAGAAGGATTCCAACTAACGATAAAGTGAACTTTCACATATGATTTCCCTTATGGGCACACCACTGCTTCCGCTGCTTAGTTTGTCCACAAACTAAACTCGAGCGGGGGTGACCCAAGGTTAGTGGACTGCTACTTTTCCGATCGAGGTTTCCTCTGATACCACTTGTAAGACCCCCTTTTTTTTTCTTTTTCAACCACCGGGTCTTAGCCCAGAACTGCCGCATTGCGGTGGCACCGACTCACGGGAAGGTCGCCACTACAAAATGCCAATTCTGCCGGCCCTTTTCGATCGCAGAATAGTAGCATAATAAAGTAAGAGCAAGTCCACAATAATCACATGTATATAAATAAATCTCCACGAAGGGAGTGTCCACAATATATCAGAGTACTGCAAATACGGGCTTAGGCCGGTACATCATCTCCTCACTACAAGTCACTCGCGGAAGCAAAACTAAAACTAAGCATCACCGTAACTGTCACTGAACTGAGAGCACCCAAGCTGGACTGGCCCATCTCCACCGACTCTGTACTCTGCTGGTACTGCATCTCTGGGTGCCTCTTCCTATTCGGCTGCAGTCTCCGCCTCGCGATCTACGTCTGCGTCTACGTCTTCGGCCTCTTGGTTGCTGAGATGGTGGGGTCCCACCCATCAAGGGGCATTTAACCCGTGTGTGTCCCGGCTGGTGACAATGGTAACAAGGTCGCAGGGCCATCTCTGTCAGAAATTGCAACACCTGTGACCCGTTCATATGGTACACCTAAAATGTGGTTCGAAAACCGTTAGTCATAAAGACTAAGCCCTATCATCCCCTACCCCTTCCCCATGGCTCCTAGGTACCGAGCGGAGAGGAAGAAAGGGAAGGACATGAAGGTGGAGAATAGTCAAGCAGGTGACGATGGACCTAACTAGCAAGTTATAACAGGTGAACAGTATAAATTTGTGTAATAGGTAGAGAAAATAATAATTAGCATTTATATAAAATGGCAGCTAGAGAACAGTAAGTAAACAAGCAAGTAGATAAGTAAGTAACCTTAACTTATATGAATGCCCATACAAACTTATAAGTTAAGGGATCTTCTACAAGGCTCCCATCGTATAAGAAGTCCCATACCGATTTATACATTGGGGTGTCGGTTATATGCAAATATGAGTGTAGTGATATGCTATGCTATGATTCATGCAAGTGCAACTCACGCACACGACTCCATGCGCACAGACCTTTAGTTCCCCCTGTTCGGGAGGCTAGCTTCACCCCAGGAACCTCCGTTGTGGCAAAACGGAGACAGTGAGTCGGGCCCCCCACTCTTAGGCGGGTAACCACACTACCAGGCGTAGCCCTTCCGTCCGCCCTAGAAGAACACAAACCTAGAGTATCCGCGTACTGCTGCTGGATGTACCCTCCAGACTTTTCGCCGAGTCATCGTACCGCTGTCGGTGTGATCGATCGCCTAGTACCGATGACCCACCACTTTTATTCTGTACTCCAACCCTCGAGCCCGCGGCCCCCACGGACAGTCCCGTCCGTGCATCTACCTTCAGAGCTACTGTCTGAATGGCAACAAGTCCTATTTTTCTACTTTCCTAGCTATCGGGGAGTGTAAATGTGCACCCTAGTTATACTAGTTGCTCTTTTAAATTATTATTCCTATGGTTTACGTTAGCCAGGACTGCCCCCGGTATAACCCGTGAAGGGCTCTCAAGGGGCACTAGGAACCAAGACGGCGGCATTACGGCCCGAAGTTCCCTTCCACAAGGCACTTATATTATTGGTTGACCTCCCTTAACCCGATCCTCTTTAGTTACTTTAGTTCTAACCCTAGAGTATTAAGACTCTTCCTCTTCTTTCCGGGATAGACGATCTTCGTCGTTCCCGTACTCCCTTGTCCTAACCAGTCTCACACTCTACTTATCCTGACTTCTAATGATGAACTCAATCTTATTTGCCCTACCAACCATCAACTACCAGAATTCCGTGGTTTTACTATATGTAGACCATCCCAAGCTAAATGAGGTACACAAAGGGAGGTACTCCAAATTGTCTTCCAAATCTCCTATAAAATTTGATGGAGGTCTATCATGACATAATTAGCTTAAATCCAGAAATTTATAATTTTCCTATTTAAGCTGATATTTATTTAATTTTCCCAAAGATTGGCCATGGGTAATTTTAAACATGAACTACATGATATTCTTAAGTAATGGCCACCCAAAAATTATGTTCATTAAATAACAGCAAGATAACCTCAAATACAAATTCTCAGAATTTTATAGAAAGTATTTAACCTCTAAATAATTTATTCAGTATAATCACGTTAATCCTACTTAATGAAGGAAGTACAGAGATTATTCATCTAAAAATTATAGAAAAAATCACTAGTTAGTAGTATATGATATATAAAAGATTTTTGTGCAAGAATCTATAATTTTAATAGCTTGCTAAAACCCCACACCTAAAGATTTAATCAAATAATCAAGGTGAAACATACTTAATAGAAGCAAGCCTTAGAATTAATCTTCCAAAAATCTCATAAAAATTCACAGAGATTTAAAAATCATAATAAATGTTTCTCTGCCTAAATCTCATCAATTTCCAGGAAGTATGTATTTTCCATAATAAATTTTCTAAGCAAATCATACAACTACTATGTCATTAAAGGAGTATCCAAAATAATGATCATTAAATTCATAGAAAAATATCCAGAGCTTGTACCATCCCTATAATGCACGCTACCCCAATTCTTATCCCTTTTCAATGTGATTTAGTGTCATTTCCTATCTCTACAAGTTTTGCACCACTAAACTAGGGTTATTATTTTTTAGGTATCCCAACGGTCTCCAAATCTACTAAGATTTCATTCGGAGCACTATATTGTCCCTATGGTTCTCTTCAACCCAATTTCGGGTCAATCCAAGGTCATTTGACCACATGACTTCACAAACCACCAAGATCCATCCTTAGGGTTTGGCCTTGGTCCTTAGTGTAAACTTACCCCGATCCACCTCAAACTCCATGAGGCGGTGTAGAGAATATTACTAGCCAGTGGAAAAAAAAATCTCAGCCTCCGTGAGGTGATTTGACCACTCAAACTTCAAAAGTGCACTTTTATCCTAAGACCCTTTATTAGGGCAAAACTTAGGGTTGATCATTTCTAATCCAAACCATCCAAATGAGATGAAAAATTATACAAAACCTTATGGTGAACCCAGGGACCACTCACCAAAATTTGGGAGGGTTTGGAAATTATTTAACTATCTAATTAAAATCGGCTAGGATTATTGAATTTTTCTAAAAAACTATAGAAAAAATATTCTCCAAAAATTTCATTTTTGGATAGCACCTACATATAGGTAATATTAGGCCACACCCCAAATTTCAAGTCATTTTGATGGCTGGATTGGAGTGGAGAATTTTTCAAAGGGCAAGACAGCCCTCTGGATAGACCTCACCTTAAAGGGTGCCGTGGTCTAACCAGGATTCCAAATCGAGTAAAATTAATTTTTAATTAAAGTAGACTTCAAGGGCTACATTCCTATGTTGATCATTTTTCCTGTAGGAGCCTCTAGGTATTTTTCCCAATTTATTTAATAGACAGATATTTCGTTTCAGAAATTGTTTTAAAAATAGAATTTATTTTCTCATGCCACTGTTCATCTTCTTCAACAGCCCGAAAACAGAAGCCTGTAACTTATTTTTCCTGTAGCTTTTCAAAGCTATTCCCCGGCCATCCAACCATCTCCCTAGCGACCACCACCCACCACCACCTCTGTTGAGGTGAGGGCTACCGTCGGACGGCGGCACGGCCACCGGAGAGGCGGTTTCCGGCGAACCCGCCACCATGCAAATTTCGGAAAAGCATGGAAACGCTCACCCGATCCGGCTCTTTTGAGCCCGATATCTCTCCTAATGATTTCTAAGATCTATCCATAGAAGAAAGGTAGAGGAGGACCTTATTCATGGTTGACGACGAGATGGACGTTGGACTGTCATGGCGCGGTGGTGGCGTCGTCGGAATTCTTCTACAGCAAGGGGGAAGTCTGAAACAGTTTGAGGGAGTGTAACCTTTTCCTCTTGCTCTTAGGAGTCTTTTATAGATCAGGCAAATGGGGGAAAAAGGATGAAACGTTCACGTCCATTAATAATTCTCTTAAGGACGTTTCAGTTATAACGAATGGCAGTTGAAACGCTGGAGCTGAAGAGTTGTTTGCCAGGTGGCAATTCCTATTGGGACCCACTTTTCCTTAATATTAACATAATTAAAGTAGGGAAACGACCCATATAATACTCTTGATTTTCATTCCCATAGTTAGAATTTATTATGGGGTCGGTTACCGAAATTTCCAGTCTGGCTGACGTTTCTGCTTGGTCACGGGCGTGACACATAGGTCACGGGGTGACAGGCGGTTAGCCAATTCTGGGTTCGACGATCGTCGAACTGAGATCGACGATCGTCGATGGGTGGTCAACGGGCTGGGTACACCCGGGTCACGGGCGTGACAGGCTGGTGACTAGTTCTTGTTTCGACGACGTCGAGCTGAAATCGACGATCGTCGAGCGTATCACGCCCTATGTCACGGGCGTGACATTATTGGTCACGGGCGTGACATGCCCGTGAGGCCAATTTTGGGTCGACAAACGTCGAGCTGAAATCGACGATCGTCGAACATGGTCATGCCCTATGTCACGGGCAATGACATTGGGGGTCACGGGCGTGACAGGGTCAAGGTAATTTCTGCGGCGGCGGTCGCGCGGGAGATCGACGATCGCCGAGACGGGGTTCGGCGAGGTTCGGGCGTGACACTGGGCGAGCGTCGGGCCGGAGTTCGCCCGAGCGTCGACTGAGGTACGGCGAGCGTCGTCGGAGTCACGGCGAGCGATAGTCTACGGGGTTCGGGGCGTCCGAACGGCGTTCGGCGGGCTCGGGAGAATCGAACGGAAGTTCGGCTAGGGGCCGGAGTACGACTCGGAGTTCGGCGAGCG